>CAVNYN010204384.1:0-80455 GCA_963692815.1 Nyctanthes arbor-tristis
ATATAACTATACTTGAAAAAATAACTATTAATAATTAAGAATTTAAAAAAATAAAATTAAAAAGAAAATAACTACCTCTCTATGTAGTCTTCTCCTTATACGATATCAAGTTTTTAATTTTTTTAGCACATGTGAGAATCTAATTTCTCAAATCTTTATAATAAGTTAAATTATTTTAAATTATTCTTCCCGTGCATCACACGGGTGAAAAACTAGATTGAGTTAATTGCTTTCAATTTACTGTACATTATATTTATTGTAAGATGATGCCAATAGAAACGAAAATTTATTTTTACTTATTATTTATCATAATTTATTAAAACTAAATATTGATATTTACGTAGATACTTTAATAAGATGTCTAACCGTGTAATGCACGAGTGAAAATCTAGTTTAAACTAATTCAAAATTCTTTCAAAAAAATAAAATAAAAAATAATTCAAAATAATGTTTGACTTAAATTTTTACCATGTGGCTACAATTTAAACTAATTTAAAGCGGCTTTTTCAAAAACCAATTTAAAATAGTTGCCACTTGCCATGATTAATAACTTTGATTTGTTATTTAGGAAACTTTAAGTATTGTTTATTTATTTTAATAAAGTAATTGAAAATTATGTGTTTCAATATAAAGAAAATTTTTCCTAAAAACAAATAAGGATTTTCCCTTTTAAAAAAAAGATAAGGATACATATAAAAAACTAATTACCCAAAAGAAAAAATAAATAAGAAAGAAATAAAAAAAAATGTAACATAAACAATTGCGATTTACAACAATTCATGAAAAAAATAAAAAACAAATTATTATGAAATAGTAGATACTCAAAAACACAGTGAAAAAAAGAGGATAATGAGAAAAATAGAAAAGAAAAGGAATGAGGGGGAGAGAGAGAGACGTGGGAACGGTGGCAACTAAGCACTTGTTTGAACCTCTTTAAATTTTTATTTATAAATTCATCTATCATGATTTGACTATTGAATTAATAATTACTCAATAATTACTACACATTTTAAACTTGAATTAAATATCTACCATTCATTTCTACTAATCATAAATTCCCTTTATAAATTGAAAATTTAAAGAGCTTCAAACAAGTGCTAAATTATTAAAAAGAGAAAAAAATTGAGGAGAGAGAGCCTTGGGTAGGAGCTATTAGAGTGTCTCTAATGCTCTTAAAAATGCACTAAGTCCATTTGAGGAAAGAGAGAGACACAAAAAAAACGTGAGTCCCGTAATTTTATCTATTTTCATTTTCTTTTAATCACTTTTCTCTCATTTACACAATTTTTTTCACTTTTTCTTTCTTTAATCCCATGTAAGGTCCACAAATAGGCCCACACATTCACCCAATCCACTACTATTTTATCACTATTTTTGAATTTACCTCCATCTCTCTCCTCTTTTTCATTTTTCGTTTTTTTTCTCTACACCTCATTGTATTTCTATTTAATTAAAATAATCATCTTCTTTCATTCTCTCTCCTCTAATGTATTAGATCCATAAATTAGAGCATTAGAGATGCTCTTAAAGAGAGAGAAAGAAAAAGTCAGTCAAATCAGCTTTTTAGATTGTGTGCTAATAAAGTTTTGCCTTTCCTTTGTCCTCCTCACCTCTACAAACTACAACCCATTTCAGCAACGCCATTTCTCCAACACTTTCATCTGAAAATCACAAAAAAAAAAAAAATCTAGAAAGTTGGGTATGCACGTGCATACATGTGCATCCCTGTATCTCCGCCCCCTGTTGGCAAGAGGAAATTCAAATGATTTATCTTTATAATAGTTACTAATTAAATGTATCAATTGCAAAAAAATAATTCAATTCTACGTATTTTCCTTCTTGGGATGCTTGGCTAACGCTAAAATCTTCAACTTTAAAACTTTCACTCAAAATTGATGAAACATCGGGATTTTCGATAATAATAGGTTTAAACATGAAGATTTAAATTGGGGATGACATGGCAAACCAAGTCCATAACATTTATAAACACCGCTGTATCAAGACTTCAAAAAAAAAAAATTAAGGAAAAAAAATCTTCAATCATTTTTGTAGATAAGGCCCCAAAATTTTGACAAATTACGTAGCACAAATCAATGTTAAAATATCAATCTTATTTAAAAGAGCAGTTTGTGTCTTTTTTCCCCCTTTGTGTTGATTAATATTTTCATATTTAATTAGTGGGAATTCATCTTTAATTTAATATGCAAGATGTTCACTAATCAGAGTAGACTAATCTTTTCGTCCTTGGTCTTTTAAGTCTTGTACGGATCAAGTTGTTCCTTAGAGTTGTCAATCTTTTGCAACTTGTGAGTTATGAGTTGTGACCATCATTTATTTCTTTCTCCATTTTTATCATCTTTTTGCCTTTTCAGGTGAGACAAGAAAATCACGGCAATAGGTTTTTTTTTTACATGTTTAATACAATTTAAAAAATAAATAAGAGAGAATTATTTTTATAGTATAATTCCAATAAACAAGAGGATAGTATTATAATATTATTATAGATATAAAAGATATATATATATATATATATGGGTGGTTATATTGACACCATTTATTTTAATATCCTTTATTTTTTCATATTTTTAGATTAAGATATTAACTTTTTCTTTGCCATATTTTTATTCTTAATTTCATTTGATTATCATAGCTTATATCTAACAATGATGTTCTTCTAAAAATTTTGGTGTAATAATCACTTAAATCTTTTAAATAAGACAAAAAAGAAAAATACATGAAAGTAAAATATATATATTTTCCTATGATTCTAAGACATATGAATAAAATTTTTTGAACAATAACTATTATTAAGAAACAAGATATAAAATATAATTAAATGGTTCAGGAAAAAAATGCAATAAGATTTGTTGGGACACAAACTTCACAAGTTATAAAGATTAAGGACCTTCAATCTAATAAAAATATGGTGTAACTATAAAAAAGTGTAGTGTGGATATATTTTCCCTATATATATATATAGATAGGATAGTATTATTATTGAAAAAAAGTAATATCTATTTCAAAAAATATATATATTTTTTAAGTGGGTAATTTGAAAGATAAAAAAAGGAAAAATATAAATTTTTAAAAGACAATTGATGTAACCAATTATTCGATTGATAATTAGAATTGAATCTTTTCCTTCAAAAAAAAATGCACAAATGACATGTGTCATAATTTAAGTGGGCGGTTTATAATAATTAATTAGGAGATATAAAGAAAAAATAAGAAATGGAAACTAAGTTTTTTCAGAATAAAAAAAGAAAAAGATTGAAGGTATTTAAAAAAAAAAAAGTTTCAAAATATATGGTATTTGTAAACCTCTTAATGTTTTAGTTAACCAAGTCTTATGATAATCACATCTAAGTAATAAAATGAAGAAAATGAAGTGTATTCTCAATAATAAAACATTACACGAGACTGTATATAGTCCGTAAGACTTGGTAATAGTAGATTACCTCGAAAAGAAATTACATTTTACCTCGAAAAGAAATTACATTTCTTGAATGGATATCAGACACAATCCAAATGGAAAACACAATTGCATGCCAAACAACCATAAACCCAACACCCTTTTGCAACTGCACCCTTACATTCATAACACACAATCTTCTTGTCTCCATGTTCAAGTGAAGTATCATTTGAAGACAAAAGCACAAGTGGATGTTCGCGATGTTTGCAGTACTCGATTTCTGGCAACGAAGCACACTCTACATGAAGATCGAACTTGCAAGTTTTGCAATGGAAGGTGAATCCATGCCCCGAATTGCCACAACCATCGCATTTGAATTCCCCATCGCTATAAGGCGGCGAGAAGAGGAGGGAGAGCGGGTGTTTCGGGTGCGATTTGTGGCGCACCTGTCGAGGTAGGTCGAAGCATGAGTCGTGGAGGACGAATGTGCAATTAGGCTTTGTGCAAACATAGGTTGCATCATCGGCAATGTGTAGCTCGCAGCCGAAGCAAACGGCTCCTTCTTCTTCTTCTAGCCGTGAGAGTTTCAAGGGGTGGCGATGGCTGAAATGGTTGAGATATTGTTCCATCTCGGTTCCTACTGAATTTGTAGAGAATTGTTCGAAGTTTGCTTTAATGTGTACATGTATATATATATTTTTTGGATAATTGCAAGTTATTATTTCTAGGTGAGAATGAAACTTTATTAGATCAACGTGTAACGTGTTGAACATGTAAAATACACTACACCGGAAGAGTTTACTATTTTCCAATTATTAGCTTAAAGTATTTAAATAATATGATTCGAAGAGTTTGGTACGAAGACTGATTCAATTTTGCTTATGTTCCTTGATTATTATATTTATTATATAATAATATATAATATATTATTAATGGTAAGAGACAATAAAGTCGATGTTCACTTTCAATTACAACTTAGGTTCAATTATTCCAAAATGATCTCCTCCCAGCCCGCCTGGTGGGACTGATGCATAATTTTGAATACAGAACAAATTCTACTTATTTGTCGTCCAATGATAATATATATATGGACTGTCCTACGTCAGGGTTGAAAATGTTCAACTACCAAACTTTGCTATATTAGATATGACACTGAAATAGATGGGTGTTTGGTCTATATATAATGGATAATTATGTATTGACCAAAAGTTAATAATGACTTTCTAATCAGTAATAAGTTTCTCATTAGCTATTCGATATATAGATCTCTATGAATTTACAATTATCTACCCATCCGTCAATGTAAAAATACCAAATAAACTAGATGGAACCGTCTTCAATGTAGAAAAATAGCGTTACTCAAAATTTTGCGGTATATGTGGATCTCACACATATTTGGACGCAATTAGCTTGATTAAATTCAATTATTATGCACCAGAATGGGAAATCATCAGAAAAGATATTACTAATTAATTCCTTATTAGTTGATGAGATGTAATTTATTCCTTATAAATTGGATCTTGTCTGTAGGGCTTATATATAACAAATTAAGCCATTAGAATCATGTGTATAAATTAGCTGTCAGTGTCATTATATTAACCAAGAAACTGAGATGGGATGAGCAATAGATTCTATGAGTCATAAAAATGCTCTGTTTCTTTAAAACATTATATTTTAAACTAGAATTTGATTAAATTAATCACGTTTACTTAAATATTTCATACAAATCTTCATAAAATCTCTTCATATTTTAAAATAGGAATCGTCTACACAACTGCTTTAAAGAATGATATGAAGATCGTAGCGCAAGAATGCTTATTGCCCAATAACTCGGTGTTGATAACATCCCATCACCAATCTTGAGGGGATTCGATAAAGTCAATGGTATTCTCAATAAAAAAGAGCCTTTTGAATTAATCAAATTGATACAAATCAAGACATATATTAATTCCTCATTTAAGTTGATGAGATATAATGTACTCCTTAGTCCTTATAAAGTGGATCTTACCATTTTGGTCTTTATGACTACTAAATTTTCACCCGTATATTGCACCGGAAGATCCAGTTTATATCATATAAGCTAAACTTAAAATAATTTTTAGAAAATTCACAATGAGAAATTATACGTAATTATTTGGCTATTAAATTAATTTTTTACTTTTGAAGAAATTTGACTATTATATTGTAGTTGAATTAATGCATTCTATTTTATATGTTTGTCTTTTAATCATAGTCCTTAGAATGATGACGGATAGAATATTAATCAACCTTAAATGGTAATCAAAAAGTACGATAAACAAGAATGGAGTGGACGAAATAGATAATAATCACGCAATTATAAAATGCAAAAATATTTATTAAGAAGGGATAGAAATAAGAAGATAACATAAATCAAATATTTTTAAAAGAGAAGTAGATCCCACAAAGATTTTTCGATGAGAGAAGGAGAAGTGTGAGAAGAAATAGAAGAATCAGATAATAATAATAAAATAAATAAATAAATAAGGGGGAAAATAGTCTTTACCACGCCAGTTACCAACAAGCAAAGGCTAATGACCAAAATGCCCCACGTACAGCAAAATGGGCAGGAAAATCACGAATCGATTGGTACTGCAGCTTTTTTTATTTAATTATTAATTAATATATAGATTAGAGCCGTGTGTATAAATTAGCTTTCAACATAACTAGTACTAATATATTCCAATGTACTTTCAAAATGAATAATCTCTAATATATTGATCAACTTGATGATATAGACTTGTGTCAAATAATTAATCTCGATCTAACACCATATGGTACAGCTTGACCATATAATATCTTAATAAAATTTTTCCCTCTTATTTCGGTATATTGTGAAATCCTAAAATTCATTGGCTATGTCCATGTTTATAAATGGGTTAATTGCTTGCTAAATATGAAATGAAATTAACAAAAGCTAATATTGTTAGGATGCATTTGTAATTTCCCAATTTTTCTCGAGGGATTAAACTAAAACATTTAGCACAAAGTTATTTTATCTTTCATTTTTCCTTTTAACATTTTTTTGACATAGTAATATAATAATTTTGGCCAATTTATAAACACAGCTTTTATTATATATGTAAACCTAATGAACATGTTCTAATTAAGCTTATAATAAGATCGGAACAACCTATATACAAATAATATTTATGATGTCTATAAAATATTTTCATAAAGCTCGCTAAAAAAAACTCAATATATAGCTGGTAAAACCGATTCTGTACATTATATGATTACCAAAAAAGAGGTAATGAAGGCAAAAATAAGAAAATTATTCAAAAATAACAAAGATTTCAATAGATATTTAGAAAGCTACCGACACATTAGTTGGATCCAAATTTCAATAAGAACCCAATTTAAAAGTGAGTATTTTTTTGATCCCTCAAACTAAGTTAAAGCTCTAGATTTTAGGTAATCAATCCTCATGATTGCTCTTCGTTAAGGCTATATCATTCAAAAATAAGCGTAATACTGTGCTCCAATGGTAAGAAATTCAGTCTAACAGGTGGCCCTCAAGCCAATTGTATCCAAATCCTGTATTCTCCAACTTTCTGAGAACTTAAATGAATTCCCTGTTCATATCTCCCTATAAAAGATAAAGAAGCAATAATAATAATAATAATAATAATAATAAATGAGTGATTTAGCTTTCAAAAGATTATAACTTTGATTGCGAAACACCACTAATTATACTTAAAAACATCTAGTGCTTCCTTATAAGTTATCAAATTCAGGAGAAATGAAGAAAACTTTGAAGCTTTCAAACATATACTTTCAAAGCAGCACAAAACATGGATACCAGATATTACATCAAAAATTTTCTATATAATTTAAGAGCAAAAAAACAGGACTTCAATCCTCACCTGTGCAGCATGACTGTCATTATAGGAGTCAAACACAAAAACTTCCCCTAGTCAAGAACGACTATATCCATGGAAACTTGAAACAACAATAATATTAGATTAGATTTATATAACATAAATTAGAGTAGACATATTCATGTCCTTTATTAAAATAAAGATGTCAAACTCATATAAGGAATCCACAAATAAATAATGCATGTGCCTAGTAAAAATATTTAAAGTAAAGAGTACGACTCCAATTCGATATAGATAAAAATAACGTACCTTAGTTTGTATTAGTCAACTAAAGCGATAACAATATAATATCTATACAGAATAAGATCTGAAATTTCTTATGAACTAATAGATCTACACTATAAATAAGAGAGATTGTGTCATATATTGAATTGATATAGTAAAGATAATTCATAAAAATAAATAGTTGATAGATCTATTGAAATCTTTAATTCAAATAACCGAATTTTTTAAAAAAGGATAATCCAACTAATTTTTTCATCATTCCAGTATTCTTCCACTTGTCTAATATCAATAGCCCAAGTCCATATCATGAACTCCCCTTTGTCAAAGAAAATAAATCGCCAAGATTTTAACCTTGATTTAGGAAATTAAGATGCATTATCACAGAGATTTTAGCGTTGATTCAAGAAAATAAAATGCGTATGGTAGAGATTTTAGAATAGCGGATTTGGAAATAATCGAAAGAGCAGAGAGAATTAACAATTAGAACAATAGATTAGGAAATAAGAATCATCAGGCACTCAAAAGGGAAAGATGGGAGGAAAGAGAAGGGAAATTGCAGCAAAAATTGGGGGAAAAAGCAGGGGAGGAGCCAGGAATTTTCCTCAGGGCGGTCGGACTTATTTTTTTATTTTTTCTTAGAGGTGTGGTAAAAAATTTTACAAATTGTCTAATAAAGAGATATCCATATAATAACTAATAAACACAAATCTAATATGAGTTTCCTTTTAAAACAAATATATATAATAATATGTGCGTATTAGGGTATACAGATTCTCACATCGGATTACATAACAAAATAGAAAAAAGGTTGAGTGTTATAAAAGTGGATATTAGAAATGCAATTTCCAAAGAGAATTGAATTGTGTCCCACATCGGGTTGATAGCAAATAAAGACTGAGGGTGTACTTTAAAAAATTAAAATGGAAGATATGTGATTTAAGGCGGATAAAATCTCACATCGGATTAAGAATATATATTGTCTAATGAAGAGATATCCATATAATAACTAATAAACACAAATCTAATATGAATGTCTTTTTAAAACAATATATATATAATAATATATGCATATTAGGATGTACAGATTCTAACATTGGATTACATAATAAAATAGAAAAATGTTGATTGTTATAAAAGTGGATGTTAGAAATGCAATTTTCAAAGAGAATTGAATTGTGTCCCACATAGGGTTGATAGCAAACAACGGCTGATGGTGTACTTTATAAAATTAAAATGGAAGGTATGTGATTTAAGGCGGAAGAAATCCCACATCAGATTAAGATTATAATGTTATTTGGCTGAGTCTATATAAAAGTGAAAGTTGGAATGCATATAACATAATTTTTATTGGCCTAACTATTGACTTTCAGCCCAATTGCAGTTAAAACTTTTTTCCTATTCAAGATAGTTGATTTTGGACTCGGGAAAACAGTGCACTCAGCCCAAAAATGAAATGGGCTGTGGCAGGAGGCAGTGCGGTCACATCACAAAAGGTACCGTAAAAGATTGAACACGACAGTTACAGCACTGAAATGGGTGGGAAAAATAGGAAGGCAACTTAAGTCCCTTTATATATATATATATTTTTATTTATTAATCACAATAATGCTTTTTATTTATTTATTTATTTTTGGGAAACGATTAAAGAAAGTGAAATCAAAAGGTTAAAGCTTCTAACTCTCGTCTTCTTAAGACATACTATTTCAAAATAGAATTTGATTAAACTAATCACATTTATATATACCCCATAAAATCACATGTATTTTATAGATATCCCTAGTGATTTTGATAAAATTTATTTCTATTTTAAAATAGAAACAGAATAGTAACAACGGTCACTAGACCACACTCTAATGAGTAATACGAAGCAACATTAGTACGAGCTCAATTCAAATAATTGGTCGATTTCATGAGTCATATTTGAGAGGTAAATGAATTGAATGTGTTTTAAAAGAAACATCCCACCACGATGCTAATTCCGTTCAGCCGGTAAGAGTGGTAGTCTTGTACCTTTCAGTCTTCAAATGACGATTTCCAATATCAGAGAAAGTAATATCGTACCGGGGGCAAAGCTAGCCGTCAATATCAGAGTGTGCTGAAAATGTAGATTAATACTAATTTGTATATTATTTTTTTATAATTATTTATATAGTCAAAAAATGCCTTTTTGTCAAAATAGGCTGTGCCCAAGCAAAAGATGACACACCCTACCTATACCCCTGGTCGTACCATTCATCATCTGGCGACAACCACATACCATATATTAGCATACCACTTCTTATAAGAATAAAGGGCAAGTAGCCACTTTCTGTGTTATTAAATGTGAGCATACTTGATTGCAATCCATCATAACCCATAAATGCCACTCTCCCGGGCTAGGATATGGTAATTAACTTAATTACCATAGCCTAAATTAACAAGAAGCGGTGATCCTTTAAGGGAAAATATGATCACACTATATTTTTTTATAGTTGTACTATATTTTTGTTACATTGAACATCCTTAATCTTTATAACTTGTGAAGTTTGTTCTCAACAAGTCTTATTGCATTTTTTTCTGAACTGTTGAACTGATTTTTATATCTTATTTCTTAATAATAGTTATTATTCAAAAAATGTCATTCATATGTCTTAGAATCATAAGAAAATATATATTTTACTTTTAGGGATTTTTCTTTTTTGACTTATTTAAAAGATTTAAGTTGTTCTTATACCATTGTTTTTAGAAGAAATTCATTTTTAGATATATGACGTGATAATCAATTGAAAATTAAGAATAAACTTTTGACAAAGAAAAAGTTAATACCTTAGTCTAAAATTATGATAAAATGAAGGATATTAAATACAATTAGAGTATGATGTATTTAATAAAACATAGAGTGTCAATATAACCACGCATGCTTTAATTCTTTAAAGGCAAGACAACCAAGATCTCCATTTCTTTACTGCACTCATTTTTTCCCGCCCAAAATTGGTCAACAGAAAAATGTATTCTGGGCATTTTTCTTGGACCACAATAAATGCATTCAAGAGAAAAAGGAAAACTTATATAGACAGTATTCTAGGCGTTTAGCGTTTTTCTTGTACTGCAGATCGATAAATTCATGCATCAATTATACACATTTTCCCTGGGACTTAGAGGTTCCGGTTTCAGTTCCCCTATATGGTCTTTTTTTAACAATTTATTATTGATTGTATTCCTTCAATTTGTACGTGGGTTTGTATTGTTAATTCTTTTGAGCTATACTTTATTTGACATCACATGTTCTCGTATAAGAAGCGGCCTATATGATGTGTTCGGGTGGCGGTGGTTCATGGCAGAGATGGTTTTCAAGTGCAATCCTATCGCCGACCTCCTTCCACCCGCAAGTAGTCATGATTCCTGCTTTCGCCAAAAAAATTCCCCCATCCTCAAATGTCAACACTTTTTAACATTCCCAACAAATTTCACACCCAAATTCACAGGCAGAGATGTTTAATCCAGCAAGTGATATCTTGACTTCCTCCCCTATCCATTCAAGGTCGTTCCTTTTTTTTTTTTTTTTTTGGGTGCTAGTTAATATTTTCATATTTAATCAATAAGGAAGTCACCTTTAAATATATGCCAAATGGCCACTCATTGGAGTGTGCGCGCGCTAATCTTCTACTAATTCTGAGTCTTATTTGGATCAAGTTGTTCCTTGGAGTTATTCGGATCTAGTTATTCCTTAGAGTTTTGTCAATTTTTTTGCAACTTGTGACCATCACCATCATCCTCATCATCATCATTATCATCTTCATCATCATTTCTTTTTCCAATTTTATCCTTTTTTATTCTTTCCGCATGAGACAAAAAAAAAAAAATCAAAGCAATAAATTGTTAATAGGATTTAAAAAATATATAATTTAATCTTATTGGAAAAAAATGTAATATCTAATTAATACCAGAATATATACATTTTTTAGTTAGTAATTTGAAAAAAAATAAAAAAAAATAAATTTCTTAAAAGAAAAATTGAAATGTGTCATAATTTAAGTGGGTGGTTTATATATAATAATTAATTAGGAGATAAAGAAAAAAATTTAAAAACAATGAAAGCCAAAGAATGTAGTATATATATCAAAAAAAGAATTAAAAAAAAAAAAGGATATTTGTACATCTTCTCTTTAATGTTTTAACCCAAACTCAAATCGCATCGTGATAATCACACCTAAATAATAAAGAAGTTTATTCTCAATAAAACATTACATGAGATTAATCAGTTTGTATTATAGTCTATATAGGACTTCATAATAGTCGATTATTATCTCGAAAAGAAATTACATTTCTTGAATGGACATCAGACACAATCCAAATGGCAAACACAATTGCATGCCAAACAACCGTAAACCCAACACCCTTTTGCAACTGCACCCTTACATTCATAACACACAAGCTTCTTGTCTCCTTGGTCAAGTGAAGTATCATTTGAGTACGAAAGCACAAGTGGATGTTCATGATGTTCCCGATACTCGATTTCTGGCAACGAAGCACACTCAACATGAAGATCAAACTTGCAAGTTTTGCAATGGAAGGTGAATCCATGTCCCGACTTGCCACAACCATCACATCGGAATTCCCCATCGCTATATGGCGGCGAGAAGAGGAGGGAAAGAGGGTGTTTGGGGTGCGATTTGTGGCGCACCTGCCGAGGTAGCTCGAAGCATGAGTTGTGGAGGATATATGTGCATTTAGGCTTTGTGCAAACGTAGGTTGCACCTTCGATAATGTGTAGCTCGCAACCTGAGCAAACGTCATCTTCTTCTTCTTCGTGCACTTGTGAAAGTTTTAAGGGGTGGCGATGGCTAAAATGGTTGAGACGTCGCTCCATCTTTATTGATGTTTGTAGCAAAGTTTTTTGAATTTTGCTTTAGTATATGGGAGAGAATGAATTTCTCGAGAAAATTTGAGAATCTAAATAATATGATATGAAGAGTTCAGTACTGCGAAGATTATTATAAAGTACTAGTATTTATTATTAGCGAGAGATAAAATCAAGCCAAAGTTGACTTTTCAATTACCTAATGAAACGGGTGCTCGAATTTTTCGGTGAAGGATGACCCTACGCGGGGATTTGGGGGCCCTGGCGGTTGGGGTGGGGTTATAACTTATCTACATGCAAGTTAATTTCCCGCGTACATTGAAAAGTTAAGAAATAGTCATAGCAGTCCCCGGCAAGGCCGGACTTGACTATAGGTTGAGTATGCCATTGTTTAGGGCCCAAAAATTTTGTGACCCAACTTTATGCCCCCCCCCCCGCCCCCACAACAAGAGCAGTGAAACACAAAAACCCAACGTAAAAATTTTAAAATTTGGAGTCGTACTGCTTCAGTTCTTCTTGAGTTCGTTCCTTTATCTTTTCCAGTTCTAGCGTAGGTCATGTTCGTTTCCTCATTTTGATTAGAAGTTGACACTTACAGGTTTCTTAATAGGTGAATGGTTGTTTAACTTTCTTTTTGATCAACGGACTAGTTATTTCGTTTTTATTATTGAAATAATAGTTAGTATTGTTAGTTTTCTACTCTATTTTAGCTAAATATTTAAATTAAAAAAAAAAGATACATTGTAGATAATTGAAAAAGTTAAGTTGTATTAATCAAAGCCCAAAGCTTCAGAATGTTCTTGCTAGTAGATTTGTGAAGTGGGAGAGACCCCGATACGGGGCGTGTAACGACCCGCTCCACTTTGACATGATATTGTCCTCTTTGGACCTAGCTTGCATAGTTTTGTTCTTGAGTTCTCACCCAAAAGGCCTCATGTCAGATGAAGTTGGTCTCTTAGTTTATAAACTAGCAAGTCTTTCTCTGCCCAAGCGATGTGGGATTGAGGCTGTCACAGGGCGGACCAAATTATATACTGATGGAGCTCTAAACAAGATAGAACCGTTGTGGGTAGGGGTTCTCAGAAATGACCTGGGGGATTTTATCTTTGGTTAGTTTATATGAGTTTTTTGGGACATGTTCCATTTTAGCAGCGAAATTATTAAGAGCTTGGATAAAGGCTTCAGAAAACTGAAATTGGATTCTAAGTCTGCTGTGGCCTTCTGTACTTCTTCTAATACTACTAATTTGGCTTGGGACATTGGCTATGCCTATACCATGGAGTACCAATTAGAAACATCAGTAAGCAAATGTAGATTCAAACATATACTTAGGGAAGGGAATCAAGTGACAGATTGCTTAGCTTGGTCGGTGCTCGGAATAAGAAAGCTGGTATTACAGAAGATCCTAGCAGCCTTAGGGCCTGTTCTATTTATATTTTTTTGAATTCATTTTGAGTCTTATCTTTCAAGAGTAAATATTAAGTAAAAAAAATTTCTTCTTTTGAGTTTTTCAGTTTAAAAATTTGAAAATGCTCAAAACAAAGGAAATGAAATCCTTCTTTTACTTAATATTTACTCTTAAAAGACAAAACTCAAAATGAATTCAAAAAATATATACAGAACATGCTCTAAAACTCTTAAAAATTATTAGTTAGAATGGATATATGTCATTTACCATACTTTAGAAAAGCATATATAAATTGTATTTTTTGATTTGTTTGGCTTGTATGAGTGTCTGTGGTGTCATTGTTCATGGAGTAATGCTCCTTTTGCATACATGCATTTTAGGATAAAAAATTCAAGTCATAGTTAAGATTTGTTCTTGCTTTGTATTTTTTTGGAGGTAAGGATCATGGTGTACCTCCTTCCTTTTATTGTATCATTTTTTTTTTTATATTAATATGTTACTTGATGTCAAAGTTGTTTTCCTCATCACCTTTTCTTTAGGAGTTTGTAAACGCATGATAAACTTTTTTTTAAAAAAAAAAGCATGATAAAGTGAATGATATCTATCATATATTCTCAATAGGAAAGAGCAATTCAAAATTGACACAAATCAAGAAAGGATTTCTACAAATTGATAATTATTCCTTAGTTGATTACTGCATACGTACCTTTGGGCTTGTTTTAAAACTTATGCTCCATTTCCCTTGTATAGTTGCACTGAGAATCTTTCAATGGTGCACATGGTAAGATCTCTTGATATCTCTCTTCGACAACATTTAATTGCAGCTCAACTTGCCTCATCAATTCTCACACGATTTAAAACCAAACGACGGGACCATCTTTTGATTCGAGGTGTTCCCTCCGAATTATGCACCCCCACCTAATTGTGCAAAGAATTTAGCACCCCACCTAATTGTGCAAAATTCTAAGGTGCCGAAGTTAGTACGTGTTGAAAAGTCTGCATATTAGTATAAAAAACACAAGAAACAACTACTAGTTTCATAAAACCAATAATGCTTTCTTATATTTTTATAATTATATAGGCGCTATAACTCATCCGGCATTACTGTAGAAAACGAATTTGTTCATCCGCTTATTCTTTTTTTTTTTCTTTATTGTATTTGACTTCATTTTTATAGTTTTTGGCTTTTCAATTTGGTTGTTATTTTAATAACATATTCACATTTATATCAACAATTTTAGCACACTTTTTTATATACTACCCTTGTCCCAAAAACATTGTAATATTTCTTTTCCATATATATTAAGAAAAACTCATTTAATAGTATTGAAAAAGTAAAATTTAAAATTATTTCCCAATTATACCATTTTATTTATTAATTATTTCACTTTAATAATTTTATTGTTTGATAATTATGCATATTAAATAGAGGGATATACATACATATATATATATATGAGAACTAAAATTTCAACTACTTTTTAAAAAGAAACAATGACCACATTTTAAGACGGACGAAAAAAAATTGAACTATCTTTTTAAGACAGAAGTAGTAATACGTAAACAAGC
The DNA here is from genome assembly GCA_963692815.1 of Nyctanthes arbor-tristis. NCBI lineage: Eukaryota > Viridiplantae > Streptophyta > Magnoliopsida > Lamiales > Oleaceae > Nyctanthes > Nyctanthes arbor-tristis. The sequence goes on from CAVNYN010204384.1 coordinate 15,354, forward strand.
TTATTATTATTCCCCTAAATTTATGATGCAGAGTTTTATTTTTGCACTCATTTATTTTACCTCGGGAAACAACCTGAACACAAAAATGGAGCCAAATACAAAAAGAGAAGGGAAAAAGGGTGAACAAGTGGATTACATATTGACGAGAAAGGAGCCATAGACAAATTAAATAAAAACAAAAAGAAGCCTTTCAAAAACAAAAGAAAACAAAGCAGAAGAAGAATGGTATAAATAAGCCTATAAAGAAATCAGGAAAAGAAAATGGATGTTAGTTAGCGTTGGTTGACTCTATAGACAATTAGGCAGTCATGTTCACCCGATCACTGTAAGAGGGGTTACACCGTCTATTTCTAACGTGGCACATATATAAGTGACACACATGGCGCCCATGTGTGTACCACATTTGGCTATGTGCGAGCTATGTCAGAAGTGGACGGTGTAACCCCGCCTACAATAGGTGGGTGAACACATCCTTTGCAAACTAGATTGCAGTTTTATTTAGGGCTAATTTCACAGATCGTCCCTGACCTTTGAATTAAGAATCAATTTCATCCTCAACCTTTTTTTCTCTCTCTCATGTGTCCCCGACCTTTAATAAATGTACGTAATTCGTCTTTTTTGCCACTATTCAATAAAATTTTCAATCAAATGACGATTACCCTTGAACTTTTAAATTTTTTTTAAAAAAAGGTTTAAAATAATTAAAAATTTAAAAAAAAAAGAAAAGAAAACACCCTCTACCACCATCCTCTACCCCCACCCTCCCAAAATTGGCTGTCGAAAATAGAAGCATTCCGACGGCCGGCCATTCCGCCTCCAAAATGGCAGCATTCAAGTCACAAAGGAGGGACCCATTTGCTTTTCGACAGCAATTGGAGGGGGTTCACCCCCCATTTTTGGCTATCAAAAATGGTAGCATTTGTTGCCATTTCCAGACGCCAAAAGGGGGGAGGTGAATCCCCCATTTAGCCCCCCTTTTGGAGCAGCAAATCTCCCTCTTTTGGCTGCTGGAAATGCTAACAAATGTTGTCGTTCGCCGCAGCCAAAGTGCTGCCATAAATTGCAGCAGTGTAGCCATTTCTAGCCGCACAAATGGCGGAAGTCTTCCCCCCCTATTTTTTGCTGAAAATGATAGCCAAAAAGGGTGGATTACAAGGTTACCAGAACACTTTTCGACAGCCATTTCCGACTGCTGAATGGCTGGCGGCCGGAATGCTTCCATTTTCGGTGGTCAATCTTGAGAGGGAGAGGGTAAGTGGGGGTGGCGTAGGTTGGGTGTTTTCTTTTTCTTTTTTTAACTTTTTAATTATTTTTAAACCTTCAAAAAAAAATTTGAAAGTTCAAGGGGTATAATTGTCATTTTGATGAAAATTTTATGGAATAGTGGCAAAAATGATGAATTGCGTGCATTTATTAAATGTCGGGGACACAGGAGAGAGAAAAAAGGTTGGAGACGACACTGATTCTTAACTCAAACGTTGTGGACAATTTGTGAAATTAACCCTTTTATTTATAATGAAGATCCTTAATTTTGCTTGAATCACAATTTTGTCCCCTAATTTTTTTTATAGTACATTCTTATTTTTTAGCTCTCTATTAACTACCCGATAGTCTCTCCAATCATGATTATTGTCCAAATTTTTCATGAATATAATTAAAATAATTAGTAAACTTTTATTTTCTGTTGTTTATCTTACTATTTAGAAATATACTTGGGGACATATAAGAATTTTTGTTGTCCCGTAATAGAATAATTTACAGGTATTAGAGTCTAGAAATTTTAATTAATGAAAATTTGTTGTAATTAAATATAACAAAAAAATGATGATCATAATTACAAAAATCAACAACTTTATTTATTTATTTATTTTTTTATTTTTGGAGAAAAAGGCACATCAGCCGTCTCCCATCTAGTTCCAAACCTGACCCGCTCACATGAAATGCAAGAACTGTAAGTCCAAATCAATTTCACCAAATAGAAGGGCAAATTCAGAATGACATAATGTTTCGTTTTCCTTGAAATTAGATGTGGCCGACCCGCGCACCTTTTGTTTCTGAATGATAATTCTTTTTCAACAAATTAGTGTACAAATTTTGACAAAATAAACGTTACTATGAAAAAGTGAGTCGTGGTCCAAAAGGAAGCTTCACTCGACAAGCTCAAGTCATGTGAAATAGTAAATCGTGAAAGTAATGCATTGGACATCATTTTTGACATTTTCGTGCGCTTGGAAATTATTTTCCACCCAAATTTTCATGAGACAATCAAACCAATTTTTATTTTCCATGAACAAATTTTCCATCTTAGGTAAAAAATTTGGAGATTTTTCTTGAAATCAAGGAAAATAAATTTCAATGAGGGAAGATGGGAAAACATTTTACATAAAAAAAATAAATTTCTATTCCTTTTTCACTCTCCAATCAAGCACATCACTAAAAAGGTGCACTTCAAGTATGGCAAATTCCGTCGCTAAAGCCTGGTTTCCGTCGAAAAATGTCATTTCCGAGGGAGAAAGCTCCGTCGAAAACACGGTCGGTGAAGGTCGCGTTGCTAATACTTTCCGACGGAAATTTTGGTGTTTCACATGGATCAAGAATGATATTGGTAATGTGAAATATACAAATAATCTCCCTATAATACCCTCATTTAATATGTGTCAGTTATAAATCTAACGATTAAATGTAAACTGTTAATTAATGAATTATAACCTTTCAAATTTTGAGGTAAAAAGTTTAAACAATGAGATAATGTGTTGAGGACGTCTCATGTACGTAGAACATACCAATGAAAGAATTCTAATTCTTCTCATTTTTTCCAAAAGCGCATATTTAATTCTAAGTATATCAATTGATTAATTTAAGTGTTGTTATTTTTACAAGATTAGTTAGCGATATGTTTGTAAATGACAACAAAAATTAATACTAAATATATATATGAAAATATGACTATATAATTGGGACATCTAACATGGACTATATAATTGGGATGGAGGGATTAAAAAAGAACTTAAATAGGAGGTTATCATTTATTTATCATTAATGTTTTGAGTATTGTATCATGCAGAATGCATAACATTGATGCAAATTAGGTCACAGGTTATAAAGAAATTAAATTGACTATTTTTTTTCCTGAGGACACAAAAATCATAATCTCCTATGTATTAAAGGTTCAATAGAATATAAACTATTACGTAAGGTTTTATATACACAATAAATGAGGAGAAATGTGAACAGAACAATAAAAAAAAATTATAAAAATACAAGAAGTTAATCTATCTTGCGCATCATCTTGGATCTTAGTGTCCGTTCTGATGAAGTGATCAACATGATTAATTTTTCCTTAAACAAATAATAATAAATATTAGATCACAAAGAATGTGTGTGTATATATATATATATATATTTTCGCACCAAAGCCGCATAGGGTTGACATTGACTTGAACAAACTTCTGATGATGATATAGATGCATTCCCCGCCCCCCAAACAACCAGCTGCATATATTATTACAAATCTAACCGAATTTTCATACTATTTTTTCTCCACTGGCTCTGTACATTGATTGCAAGCCATTGATGTCATTCATTTCAAACTATTATGTATTTGGTCATTTATTTACGACACTTTGTAACTATCTTAGTAAAATTTTAGGAAGAACAGTCGGTAGCAACAAAATATCATTACAAGAAAACTGCTGATTACCGACGACAAATTTCCGACGGCAAGAAATCCGTCGATAATTACCGACGGCAAACCCAAATCCGCCAGTAATTGCCGACGGAACCTAATATCGTTGGTAAATACCGACGATAGTATTGACCGTTGGTAATTACCGACGGCTAATAATATCCGTCGGCAAATACCAACGACCGTCTGTGATTGTAGACGGACTCGTTCTTCCATCGGTGATTATAGACGGAGTTTGTTGCCGTCGGAAATCACCGACGGCTTCACAATGCCGTCGGTAATTACCGACGGCCTACACGACTCAGTCGGTAATTACTGACAGCCTTTACAATGCCGCCGGTAATTACCGATGGCTAGCTAAAGCCGTCGGCAATTCAATACAGGTCTATGTGTTCCGTTGGTGTTTCCGACGGGTTATTAGTCCGTCGAAAATCTTCAACAATTTTTTTGGGCTAAAAACGCAAATAATTTGGAAGAACAGATATGCATTTTAACTTATGAATTTAACTTATCTCAAATTGTTCTTTAAATTTTTTTTTCAATGCAACATTTGTTCTTTAAAGTTACTATATGAATGGATTATATTATTTTGTATATAAATATTTACATATCCAACATAAAATATTTATTTTGTAAATGATTGTAATTATTTTTTAATTATATGTTTACACATTTCAAACTTGCACAAGGGTGGAGTAAGCATTTCAACTCAATGGGAGCGAACTTAATCATGGAATTACATTTTAAAAATAAGATTATTATGATATGGTACTAAAAATGTGATAATTTTTTACAATTCCCTATGTATGGTAGTACTACAATACTAGTAATAATTTAAAAATGAACTAAAAATGGTTGGGGAACTAGATAGAACCAAAGTAACCAAAAAAATATAATAATAATAACAATAAAGAAAAATAAATCAAGTTTGAGAAAAATAGCTTAAGAAAATCATATAGAAGATGCGAAAAAATATAATTCATTGCTGACTTGAGATGTGAGTTATATCAAGGATTATCAAGTTTGAATCAAGAGAAGACAGTTTGGTGAATAGATGATGTCAATCTTTTGTGGTCACTTGGTTTGTGAAAAAATCTTAGTGGAATTTCACTTTTGAAGTTTTAATATGTTAAAATTTGAAGCAAATCTTAGCTTCTAAATAAATAGATAAACTGCTTTGTACTTGGCGTAAAAAAAAAAAGATGTTGCATTAGAATTAAATTAGTGGAATTGAGTAAATATCAATTGATAATTTTTATTTAATAATATTATTAATTTTGGACAAATGTTTTAGAAAGAGAAAATGAAAATTAAAGGAAAGGAAAAATGAAAAGAAAAAAACAATTAGTGGGAAAATTTTAAAAGTGATAGTACAAAAAAATAATGCAGAGTATTAAAAAAAATCATATCTTAATATATTACAAAATATATATATATAAATTATATGTTAAATACACAAATAATACACAATATTTTAATTATTTTTTAAATTGCAAAGACTATATAATTATATGTTAAATATAATATAGATAGACATTTATGACAAGAAAACACATTTAACCTAGTGGTTGGCTGGCATGATTTATGTTCCATGAATTATAACAAAGTGGCCGGATCGAATCTCCAATGGCATGATTAAAAATTCTGATTTTTATTTATTTTCAAATATCACACATGGCCGCCGGTGATTTCCGATGAAAGCTAGACCATAGCCAGCTGTCAGTGATCACCGACGGACCAAGCCGTCGGTCATCACTGACGGCTGGTTAAAGTCCGTCGATAATCACCGACAAGGGTATTACATACGGTCATTTCTAAAAGCACTTTTCCATCGCTGATTGACATTACCGACGGATTTACCACATTTACCGAAAGAATTAGCCGTCGGTAATCAACTATTTTCTTGTAGTGTATCTCAATCAAAAAATGTGATGTGATGTCAATATGACAACTCTATCCTCTCAATGCCTATATGGCTGATCATGATACAATGCCCATGAGGTGGACTAGTTGGATGACAATTTTTTAAAATCTTTTCCTAAACTTTCTTTATTTAATATTAATATCTTCTCAGTTTATTTATTTTGTCTTTGCTACTGAAACAAGTAAGCTAGCTAGGCAAAGTAGCTTTATCCATAAAGAAATCAAGAAAAGGGAATGGATGTCATCAGTTGACGGGGGTAATTAATTTGTTGGGATGATTAATTAAGTGGGTTTAAATGCATTCCAAGAATTACATTCAGCAAAAAATGGAATGATAAGAGTACCGAGTGCTAGAATTTTCCCTGTTTGGGGAGAGTTTTGTGGAAAAAATGGCTTTCTCCCCACTTTTTTCATACATATATATGTAGTGTATATATATATATATATAATCAAAAAGAGTTGAAGAGATAAGATTTGCGATACAAAATGTGTTTTGAGAAAATATAGAGTATTTGAAAGTTGTTCATTCCCAAAAAGCACGTTTTTCTATAAAAAAGAAAAAGTAATTTTTTGGAAGAGACGTATAAAGAACAGGTTATCACTCTCATCATTAATGTTCTGAGTATTTTCAAGCAGAATGCATATAACACTGTCACATGCTAAAAGAATTAAAGCGACTAGTAGTTAATCACTCAAAGAACTTCATAAATCTACTAAGATTAGTTAAAGTTTTACACAATAAATGAGGGAAAATGCGAACAGGACAATTATAATAAAGGAAAAAAAAGAAGAAGCAAGAAATTAATATGTGGATGTTATCCCTCCCATTGCATGGAGTGCACCGTATAACCCTATTAGCATATATAAACAAAAATGTTATAGTACCAGCTATTGCAACTATTATGATACCAGTGGTTGACACGGAGGCAAGTCTTATAGGCTCAACAACTGATCCTCCACCAACATGACAGTTACTTAATTTTGAGGGCCTACTACTGTTAGTATAATGCTATTATAGTACTGGCAACTACTGTTTAAACATTTTCACTAGCATAAATAGTACTACCCTATTACTATATATATATATATATATATATAAAAGCGTTCTCGAATGCAGGATGACAACTTGACAAGGACTCGTTAAACTAACGTGACAAAGAAAGTAATGAAAGAGGCTTTGATGAAGTGACTCGGTATAGTTAAAAATTTCCCCATTTTTTAATTTATAGGTTGCATCGTGGTTTAGAAGTACTAAAAAAAATCTTTAGCTGAAATAATCAAGAAAATATCGTTTTCATACCATGATGCTACCAAGCACTTTTGTAGCACCCGACTAGGGTTGCAGACAAAAGAATTCACGGTCTTGAATTTGATGCACCTAGCTAGCTAGAGTGATAGACAAACAGAGTAATAAATCTATGGGTGGTTATATTGACACCACTTGTTTTACTAAACACACCACACTCTAATTGTGTTTAATATCCTTCATTTTTTCATATTTTTAGATTAAAACATTAACTTTTTTTGCCATATTTTTATTCTTAATTTCAATTGATTATCACATCTTATATCTAACAATGATGTTCTTCTAAAAATTTTAGTGTAAGAACCACTTAAAGCTTTTAAATAAGTCAAAAAAGAAAAATATGTAAAAGTAAAATATATATTTTCCTATGGTTCTAAGACATATGAATGAATTTTTTTGAACAATAACCATTATTAAGGAACAAGATATAAAATTTAATTAAATGGTTTAGAAAAAAATGCAATAAGATTTGTAGGGACACAAATTTCACAAATTATAAAGATTAAAGACCTTCAATATAATAAAAATGTGGTGTAACTATCAAAAAGTAAGTGTGGATATATTTTCCCTAATTCTATTTCAACAAATAAGTGTACAAAATTTGACAAAATAAACATTACCATTAAAAAAATTTCTTTACATAAAAGGTATATCTTTTAATATACATTTCATGTTTACCTCTACATCGAAATAGATTGCAAATCTAGACTATTACATTGCAAAAATACCCCTAACAAAAGGGAAAATAAATGGAAATAAGATATATAAGTACAAATTAAAAAAATTAAATCGGGTATATTAAAAAAAGGGAAAGTATGGGGAACATTATCTCCCTGGAATCATGCAAACGTTCAAATCTAATTTCAGTTACAAGAATCTGAATTTGTAAATGCATTCATCAACAATTCAAAATCAAATCATAACTGAAAATTATTGTCCTTGATCAATCCCAAATAAATCCGATAAATAAATCGTGATTACTTCCTGCGTACAAAAAAACCAGAGATAAAAAGCAAAAATAATTTCAAATTCAATGATAGAGAGAATAATTATGGTCTTACCAGAGTTTTTTGTACCTTATTTTTCCATTTGTTACCATGTTTTTTTTTCAATTGTTACCACTAACATTTGTCGCCTTGGTGAATTTTTTCTTTGAGGGGTTTGTTACCATTCCTTTTCCTTTTTAATTTCACATGAATTTTTTTTCGTGATTGTTACCATTATTTTGCTTTTAAATTTTACGTGAATTTTCTTTTTTAATTTTTTTGTGTTGTGGTTACCATTCTTTTTCCTTTTTTTTTATGATTTTCGGTTCTTTATACAATTTTTTCCATTTTACAATGTGTATGTTTTATTTTCCTCAGATTTTTATTACTAGAAAGAGCGAATAAGTATGATGAAATTGTTACCATTTAGAATTTAGGGGAAGAAATCAAATTGTAATCAAATTCGAAAACAATATAGTTATCAATAAGAATCTAGGGGAATCAAGTTTTTCAAAATTAAAGAAAGTAATTAATCCGTTAAAATCATATTAATTAAGAAAAACCAGTTACAATCATGGAATTCCAATGTGGAAATTGAAAAAGGAATATAAAAATAAAAATAAGTAATGAAAAATATTAAAGAAATAAGAAAAGAGAAAAAAAGTGGTATAACTATAATTAAATATGATAGAACAGCAAATATTTTATGCGAGGGGTGTATTATTGAAATATAAATAAAAATGGTGTAGATCCTTTAATTTCCTCTAAAAAAAAGAGTGAGTTCTGATCCAAAAAGAAAGCTTCGCTCGACAAGCTCAAGTAATGTGAAATAGTAAATTATGAAATTAATGCACTAGACAACGACTTTGACGTTTGCGTTTAATTGGAAATTATTTTTTCATGGAAATGGTATTTTCCACCCAAATTTGCATGAAACAATTAATAAATACAGTTTTATTTTTCATGAAAAATATTCTATTTCAGACCAAAAAAACGATTTTTTTTCTTGAAATCAAGGAAAATGGATTTCCATGAGAGAAGATGGGAAAATATTTTCTATAGAAAATAAAAAATTCTATTCCTTTTCTACTTTCCAATCAAATGCACATCTCGTTATATATAGGTAAGAGTCCTCTTATATCTATCTATACATACACAGAGTTAGTTAATGAAAAAGAAGCATCAATTACTATGGAAAAGCAGACCCACAAAAGAAATTTAAAAAAAAATGATTATAATGATTATCAAAATTAAAAATAAAAAGTGGTTCGAATAAGTGCTAAAATGGTTTCGGTTTCTCACGTTCTAGGAAGGATAGAGGTCATGTGTTCTAACCAAACTTGCCCCCTCCCCTATTTCCCCGCCCCTCCCCGGCCCTATATCCCCAATATGCAAAAATAAATAAATAAAATAAAATTATCTAAAAGAATTGTCCCAGAAAAATGCAAAATTTCTTGGCTTAAAACTAATAATAAAAAATAGATAGATCACAACTAGGGCAGGCAAATCCGAGTATTCAAGTACCAAACGTTTGGTGCTGTAAGGACAGGTATTATATTATATATCACATCATATGTATGGTGCGATAGTAGACATTTTATGTTTAAACATTTTCAAACAAATCCTAAAGAATATCGAAACATTGTTATATTTAAAAGAACTTTAAATTTAATAGGAGGTTATCACTTATCATTAATGTTATGAGTATTGAATCAAGCAGAATGAGCATAACATTGATAATAATTAGATCACAGGTTATTGAAGAAATTAAATCACTATTTTATTTTTTCTTTTGGGTTTTATTTTTTCTTTTGAGGCGAAAAAAAATCATATAATCTGCTACGTATTAAAGGTTCAATAGAATAGAAGCTATTAGTTAAAGTTTTATATATATACTCAAGAAATGAGGACAAACGTGAACAGGACAACGAAAAAAATACAAGAAGTAAACTGTCTTGTGCGTCATCTCCGATTGTTGCATGGATTGCATAAACAATCTGCTCTATTTAGCATAAACTGACAGAATATATATATATATATATATGGTAATGAACAATAATTTTAGAGCCCACATTGTCCGTTCTGATGAATATGATTAAGTTTTTTTCCTTAAACAAATAATAAAGATCACAACTAGGGGGAAAATCATAAGAATCTTTATATATGTCGCACCAAAGCCGCGTAGGGTTGACGTTGACTTAATCAATGTACCGATCGGTAGGTAGATGCATTCTCCCCCACAAGCTGCTTATATAATGGGCGGCTCCAAGGGCGTGCTTCCCTCGCCCCGCGCAGCCGAAATTAGAAAAAAAATTCTTTTAGTTTGTACAAAAAAAAAAAAAAAGAGTTATATATACAGGATAATTAAGCTGTGTGTATTAAGGGGAAAATTTTTTCTTCGATCCGACACACCCCACTTTTTTGCTAGCTCTGCCACTAATTATTTATTACAAATCAAAAAGAATTTTCATACTATTTTTCATCCACTGGCTCTGTACATTGATTGCACCACAAACTTACATATGACCAATTCTTCTTCTCATTCATTAATTAATTAAAGTCAATGTTTTCCATTCCTTTTCGTACGTGCTCACTCAAATTTTCTTCTTCTAACGCATAATCCCTTAACCCTTCCTTCCATACATAACTTAATCTCTCCAAACCATTCAGAGAAGAAAGCGAGAGAGAGAGAGAGAGAGAGAGAGAGAGAGAGCAATGGGGAAGATAACCTCTGAAACTCCAAATGAAACCACAATAATAAACCATTTTAGTCATCCACACCCCTTGAAGCTCCACAACTTTCAAGTTCAAGTCCAACAAACCCTAATCACCCCATCTTCTTGTTGTTCAGGATGCATGCTTCAGGTCACCGGATTGACTTACAGTTGCACCGCTTGCAACTATTTTCTTCACAAGAAATGCTCCGAAATGCCTCAGAAAATCTCCCATCCTTTCCACAAACAGCATGTTTTTACTCTGCTTCAGAAGCCGGTTTATCCCAATGGAGTCTTCTATTGTGATGCTTGTGGAGAAGCTGGTAATGGCTTCTCCTATCACTGCAACGAGTGCACTATCGATATGCATATACTTTGCTCGGTTATGCCGACATCATTCACTCATGCGTCTCATCCACACCGGTTGAATCTTGCTTTCGAGTGCCCTTATCCTAGTAAGAGTTTTTGCTGTGATATATGCCGAAAGAATACCGGTTCGAATCATTGGCTTTATAGATGCAACCAGTGTGGATTCGACGCGCATTTGAATTGTGCGAAAACGATAATGAGATCTTCTTCTACACCTCATCAAGTGCCTCATATCCAGCAAAACCCTACAACAAATTTCTCTTTTCAATCTCAAACTCCAATCCCTCAACCATTTACTTCTTTTCTTCGACCTCAAACTCCGATCATTCCACAATCATTTACATCTTTTCAGCCTCAAACTCCTATCATTCCACAATCATTTACATCCTTTCAGCCTCAGACTCCGGTGCCGAATGTCAGTTTTGGCATTCCGGCGCCAGCTTCTACAGTTACGCCTACCTATGGGGACAGACAGTTCACCGAAGCCTATCTTCAGACACTTCAACAAATTACCAATGCTCAACAGAATTACTTCCAGACTCTGTTTGGTGCCGGTTGTGGCGGAGCCGGCAGAGAAACACAACAACTCCTTCAGATGTTGTCAAACCTTAATCTAAACGGTGGAAGTGGAAGTTTCCCTGGATTTGATCCCACTGGTGGTGGGGTCGGCAGTGTTGGCATCCCGGGTTTGGATGCTTTTGGTGGTAGCGCCGAAGGGCAAGATTTCTTGCAAGCGTTGATGAATAGTGGTGGAGGGCTTGCCGGAGGTGGTGGTGGAGGATTAGACTTGCTGCAATCTTTGTTGAGTGGTGGTGGGAACGGCGTTGCTGACCTTCTTGGAGGTGGTGGAGATGTTCTTAGCAGTCTTGGTGGATTGAGTGGCCTCTTTTGAGGTTCTTTTCATTAATAAGTGTTTTTGAACAAAAATAATTCAAGTGAAGTTACTTGAATCTTGTGTTTTTCTTTCGCCAATGCAAATTAGGTTCTGTAAAATGATGATTCAGATTAAATCCATGCTCATTGTGTTCTAATTAATTTACTTGTTTCCATGTTTCCCCGTGTTGTAAAATGCGAAGAAACAAAGCACGAAGAAATTGTTGGCTGTAGTTTCAGCAAAATATGCCCCAAACTCTGATGTAAGAAATTAGGTAAAGTATTACCTAAAAATAGACTTGTTCTCTGATGGAAATGAAGAAAATAGCAGCAAGACAGGTAGAATAAAGTTTGCGGTGTAGGATGGCAAAGGTTCGGGATTCCTATAGAGCTAATTTGGGCTTTATATCACATAGCCAACTCCACTAAAAAATGACACGTGTAAAATCACATGGCTCCACATATAATTTCACATATTTTTATTAAAACTTGGGCTTTAGAATTTACAAGCAATGGTTTTGTACTGAATTTTTAACAATAAAAGCTAGCTTTGCAAGACGAACAACTTTAGATTCTAAAGCGGCAACTTGTAATCTAAATAATTTCAAAATACCATAGATTTGTCTAGAGTCATTCTATAATATCATATCTGATTTAGAATTACCATATCTGCTTAGGTGACCCAGATTGGACGCCACTGGAGCTATGCGGCCCCATGGATATTCCATGCATGCATCCGCACAAGGGCCGCACCACGGCCGCATGGCGCTGCCGCACAACCTGGTAATATTTATGCTTTTAAATATTTACATTTACATCGTTACTTATTTCTATTATTTTTTTAAATGGCATATATATTGAATTGAATAATATCTTGATTTCTAAAAATTCACTGCAGGGATTGCCTAAGATTTTTAAATAAACAAAAAACATAACATCTAATAATACACAATGACGTACTTTCCTATGATTTTAAAGTATGCAAATCAAAGTTTTTGAATATATCTGATTATTAAGGACACGAGATGATAACTAAATCAAAGATACGAGGAAAAAATATAGCAAAAATTTTAAGAGGTGCAAATACTATAAGAAACAGAGATTAGGGATATTCATATTAATAAAAATGTGGTGTGCTTAGTAAAAAGAGTATAGTAGATATAATTGGCCATAATTAAAAAAATAAAAAAAATAAAAGAGAGAGAGAAGTTAAATGAACAGCTAGCAATTCACTACTCTTACAATTGGCTGCCAAACAAAAGTAGTGAACGTATTTTGTCATTGTTACGTAAAAAAGACGCCTTTAAAAAGCGGCAATTGCATTAGCGCAGAGAAACTTCCAAGTTTTCTTTTCCGTTATCATCACATGCCAACAAACCAGCAAAGGTACGGCATTTTCGACCACCTACATGTATAATCTGCCGATGAACTTCCACAACGTATCATTAACGTTGTTTAAATTAGCAGCTAGACAGCTAGTAGACATATATAGACTTGTGATTCCTCAGTCTTCTTGTTCATACGTTGTCCAAATTAGCAGCTAACTAGTGGACATATATAGACTTGTGATTCCTCTGTCTTGTATTCTGCATGAAACGTCAACTTCCACCGTTGTCTGCTTGTTTGTAGCAACAGAATTGGTCGAGTGATTGTACTTGATCTCAGTGGTCGAGTGATTGTCATGGAATTAGAACAAATTGTATATCCCATGTTTGGAGGGACAAACCCTCCGACTTTCTTGTACAATCTATCATTTAGGAAATGAAGTAAGATGGTTTCCCGATCAAAATTTAAAGAGAGAGAGAGAGAGAGAGTTCTAGTACAGATGAAAGGGGGTATTAGCCCCGTACAATATAAATGCAAACCAAAATGTCGATGGAATAAAATTAAGCTAACAAAATGCCACTACATTAGACTTTTCAAATTCTAACATAAGGCATCCCAAGCCTATCCCGTTTACCAATCACCTTGGCACTGCCTTCCAAATGTTTATGGACTTAATTTCACTGATTCCAAAGTCTCCATATATATGAGAAAGATACTTCCTCTGTCCCACAAAGACACTTCCCTTTCATTTTTCACATAAATTAAGAAAATATCATTTAATGTGATTAGAAATGTATAATTTAACAATATATTTCCTAATATACCTTTTAAATTATTTAATATTTCACTTTAGTTCTTTATTTTTGATTAATTAATATGCACCATAAATGAGGGTATATTAAAAAACTAAAAAATTAACTTAGAAAAGGGAAATATAATTTGAGATGAATAAAAATGGAATATCTTGTTAGGACGGAGAGAGTATGTTGGTAAGGACATTTTCATTCCAAATAAAATCATAAAAAGTTCCAAATTTAGTAGAAACAGTTTTCGGAGTGTTCAATGCTTGAAAAAGATGAAGCGGCATAGCGTTTAAAACATGCTTAATAAGAATCAGTCTGCCTCCAGCAGACAATAATCTATGTTCCCGTCCTAAGAGTCTCTTTCGTATATTATCAAGTAAAGTAATTCTTCAAAAAGATAAATCTTTTTTTGCCCTTTATGGATAGAGATTCCTAAGTAGAAAAAAGGCAGATCCTGTTTAGAAAAAACAGTCACAGCATTAACAATCTTCTGATGTTGAGCTCTGGAAGCAGTAAAGCTACTTTTGGCCTGATTGATACACTACTGACCAGAACACGGATTCATCCAGAAAACCTTTTTGTTTCTGCAAAGCTGGTTTCTGACCATTAGAGAAATTAATGTTATCATTGGCAAATGACAAGTGGAAAATCAATATAGAACCATTATACAAGTACTCCATTCCAGGGCCTCTAGTGAATAAAGCATTCAGGGCTTTGGACAGAACTTCTGTAAAAATAACGAATAAAGAGGGGGAGATGGGATCATCCCCTTGTCTCAACCCTCTGCTTGACTTGAAAAATCCACTTAGCTCTCCATTAATAAGCACAGAAAACCTTTCAAGAACCTTTAGTAAAAATGGCTGCACAACACTATCATAAGCTTTTGTCATATCCAGTTAATTTGAGCATAAGCTTCAATCATTCTATTCTTATAATCTTCACACTGTAAGATAGCATACTGGTGATCATAATAAAGAGCCTTTTCCCCAGCATCTTCAGTCTTAGTAGAAGTATTCCCAAAGACATCTTTATTCCAGATTTCGAAAGCTGTTTTGAGTCTTATTATAGAAGTTTACAATAAAAGCCAAAGATGCCTTTAAAATAACGAGATAAAGGCTGACTCCAAGAGGGTTTAATAGTTTCAAGCAAAGTCTCCTGTAATGTCCATATTTTTCTGATCTCTACTGGAAAGTCTGGTTTTATGTTATTGAGAGTTGGAGGTTCAACTTGATCCTAACCCTCACAATTAACGTAAGCAGAGATGAAAAGAAATATTCTTGACAAAAAAAAAAAAAAAAGAAAGATGGAATATTGCTATGTAGTACCAGTGGTGCTTGCCACCGGTTTAGGTGGCAACCCAATGTCGCATTAAATGATAAGTAAAATTAAATGTTTAAATAAAGAACCCACTTGACTCAACTTATATAATTTAATACTACATTGATATATAGTATTAAGAACTAGTGCTGCTAATGGAATTTGTCATGCTTGATGCGGCCATATATATGAGCTCGTGGGGTAGGATAGTTTTGATGTGTAGGAGCAAAAGGGTAAGGCTCATTTTGGTTCCAAGGTAGGAATTTATATGTAATTTGTATTTTGTAAAAAAAATAAAATAAAATAGTTTCAAAATGATAATCAAACTGATCAATATTCAAAGTTGTAAAAAATTAATTAATTAATAAGACTTAATTGATTTACTTTATTATTTAATTTTAATTTGATATAAGAAAGGAACTAAATTAAAATTTATCGTTTATGACCAAATTGAATTAATAAAGAATTTAATTACAAATATCATATTTAGATGAACTATTAAGAAAGTAAAAGATCCGTAAATGGACTTATTCAAAAATATGAATTGAATTGATTGAAATTTAAAGCTGCAAAAAATTAATATGACTTAATCGGATTTACTTTAAAAACTTAGATATTTTAATACTCCCTCCATCCCACAAAGATAGTCCAATAGTTATTTTCACATGAATTAAAAATGATAGTTTATAATATAGTTAAAACATTAAATTTTACCTTATTTTTACAAATATACCCTTATATCTCATTAATTGTTTGAAATACTTTCAATGCATAGGTAGTTGAACAATAATAATTAATTAGGGGCACATATGAAAATGAAATATTAAGTGCATATTCAATATGGTAAGTGAACTATCTTTTTGAGACAACCTAAAATAGAATAGTAGACTATCTTTGTGGGAGGGAGGGAGTAATAATAATATATGATAATAATAATAATTTAGAACTAAATTTAATTAACCTTAGAAATTATTGCCCATTGTAGGCTTAACTGTACGAATTGAGATATTTATTATTTTAATTTGAAAAGAAAAAAAATTTCCTTTAGTACCTGTCTCTTTCTTCGACATAGGAAGAACAATTCAAGTTTGCAATGGAGATGTTTTTATAATTAGTTACAAACCAAGTGCTCATATACAATCTCTTAATTTTTCAAATTTGAATTTGGTCTAATTAGTCTCATCTATCACATCCATACACGTAATGCAATGCACATCTGTTATACAAATCTCAACTATTTAACTTCAGTATTTCTCTCACTTATTTCAACAAAAAATTGGAAAATCCATATACATAATGCAATACACATCTATTATACAAATCTCAACTATTCAACTTCACAAATTCTCTCACTTATTTCAACAAAAAATTTGGAAAAATATGAACGCTAACGTAGGGAATTTTTACATTGAGAATGCCCCCTAGAATGTGGTAATTGGCTAATTGCGTGACCGGAAAAACTCCCAAGTCTAATTCTTCTTCGCTAAAAGTTGCTCACATGCTGATAACATGGAAAGAAGCTTCATTTTCGACCAACTAGTAGTTTGGGACCAATATGTACAACCGGTAGAAGGACTTCCACATCGTATTATTAACGTTCTTCAAGCTAGTAGCTTCATATACAGACTTGTGATTCCTTTCTTTTGTAGTTTTGCCTGACACGACAAATTTCAGTGGTGTCTACTTCGTCGTAACATATTTTCCTTCTGCATAGAAGTCGTATTCACACGTTCCCCCCTAACTGCTTACTTTTCTCGTTTGGGTCCTGGAAATTCCAATTTTGTAATGCAACTGAAAATATAAGTGGAAATACAAGTGTCCTTTTTGGAGCAACCCTTAATTTAAATTACATATTAGCACAAATATAAAAGAAGATGGGTTTTAAAAAAAAAAAAATTATAGGTATCTAAATGAACCAATTTGAAAAGGGAAAAGGCCAGTAAAGTGCCACAATTTATGACATGATTAATGTGATTCATTGGATTTATGATGTGATTTTAGTTTGTGAAATGTAGAAAAGTATGGTGCTACCACGGTTGATTGCGTTAAAATTGTGTTAGAAAATTGTAGTTGCGTAGCATTACCCTTAAAAAGATATATAGGAACATTTGTAAAAAGTAAAATGGTGTGAAGTAAATTTTTTTAGATGAAACGTGGAGAAGAGGTGGTAGGAATATGGGAAGAAGTAATAAAAAGAAAAGTAACATTGGACCTAGGATTTTGTTGGTCTCTTTCTTCCACATTGGAACAACAATTCATGTTTGTAATGGAGATGCTCTCATAATCAGCTGGCAAGCAAAATTAGTACTGAACGTTTTTTTTCTTTTTGTCACATCTGCACAATTCATTGTTACTATTAAGTGATGGAGCCTAATTTGTTGCGCTACGCGGAAGATATTCGCAGATCAACCTTTGCAGTAAGGTCACCGTGGGGGTTGGAAGGGGGGCAGACAGCCCCCTCCTGGGGACCGAAAGGTATTCAGTATTTAGAGTATTGAACAAGTTAGGTTTTCTTACGTTTTCTACACTTGTAAAACTGAATTAGGGTTATTCTATATATATAGGGCCAATATCTTGTAGCCCTTTGATTCCCAACACGTATAATAAAACATTGCGTTAGCTGAAGACATGACGTAGCCTCAAGAGGAGGTGAACCTGTATAAATCTTGTGTGTTCTGTGCGTTTCTTTATCGCTTTACAATCAATTACTTGTAACAACTGATATCAGAGCCATGGCAGGCGATGAAGGATCTGCACTCGGAATCACTAAATTCGATGGCACAGATTTCGCATTCTGGAAAATGCAGATAGAAGATTATCTATATAGCAAAAAGATACACTTACCCTTATTCAACCAACCAGACACCATGAAGGATGGGGATTGGAATCTTCTGGACAGACATGTGTTAGGGGTAATTCGTTTAGCACTTTCAAAGAACGTGGCTCACAATGTGGCGAAGGAGAAAACCACGGCAGAATTGATGAAGGTGTTGTCTGATATGTATGAGAAGCCATCGGCGTGCAACAAAGTTCATCTGATGAAGAAGTTGTTCAACTTGAAGATGATTGAAGGTGCTTCAGTGGTAGAGCATCTTAATAATTTCAATACAATTGTTAACCAATTGGTTTCAGTGGAGATCAAGTATGACGATGAAGTTCGAGCCTTAATCCTTTTGGCATCACTACCAAATAGTTGGGAATCCATGAGAGCGGCTGGCAGCAATTCCATAGGGAGTGCAAAGCTTAAATTCAATGATGTTCGGGATACAATTCTTGCGGAGGAGGTTCGTAGGAAGGATTCTGGAGAGTTTTCAACATCAAATTCTACCTTAAATGTAGACAACCGGGGAAGAGGATATGAAAGGAATTCTAACAGGAATAGTGGTAGAAAAAAGTCAAGGAATTGAAGGAGTAAATCTAGAAACATGAAGGATCTGAAAGATGTTGAATGCTGGAATTGTGGCAAGTTGGGTCACAGGAAATATGAATGCAGAGCTCCTAAGAAGAATGACGAAAGGAATAACGATACGGTAAATGCTGCAACTGAAAAGGTACGAGATGCATTGTTGTTATATGTTGATACTCCTATTGATTCTTGGGTGATGGATTCTGGGGCTTCTTTTCACACTACTCCGAACAGTGAGATCATTGAAAATTATGTTGCTAGAGATCTTGGAAAGGTTTATCTTGCTGATGGTAAACCGCAAGATGTTGTTGGCATTGGTGATGTAACATTGAAGATGTCAAATGGGACAGTGTGGACAATTTACAAGGTGAGACATATACCAAAATTGAAGCGTAATCTTATCTCAGTTGGACAACTTGATGTTGAAGGGTTCCATGTGAATTTTGGTGGCGGAATCTGGAAAGTGACGAAAGGAGCCATGATCATTGCACGAGGATATAGAAGGGGAACTCTTTATATGACTACTAGTCCTAGAGAAACAATTGCAGTTGCTGATTCTGTTGTTAGTTCTGATTTATGGCATTGTAGGCTTGGACACATGAGTGAAAATGGAACGCAAGTACTTCATTCCAAAGGGAAGCTGCCAGGGTTGAAATATGTTGAGCACAGCTTGTGTGAAGGTTGTATTTTCGGGAAGCAGAAAAAGGTAACATTCTTGAAGGTTGGTAAGGAGCCGAAAGCAGTAAAATTGGAATTGGTTCATACAGATGTTTGGGGACCTGTCCCTGTTAGTTTGCTTGGAGGTTTGAATTATTATGTGACATTCATTGATGATGCTAGCATAAAAATATGGGTATATTTCTTGAAAAAAAATATCTGATGTCTTTGATGTTTTCAAGCAGTGGAGGGCGATGGTCGAGAATGAAACAAGTTTAAAAGTGATATGTTTGCAGTCAGATAATGGGGGGAATATGCAGATAAAGAGTTTCAGAAATACTATTCTGAACAAGGGATCAAAATGAAAAAGACGGTTCCTAGAATGCCTTAACAGAATGGTATAGCTGAGAGGATGAATAGAACTCTAAATGAATGTGCAAGGAGTATGAGACTAAATGCTGGGTTGCCAAAGATGTTTTGGGCTGAGGCTATCAATACAGCTGCATTCTTGATTAACAGAGGTCCTTCAGCACCAATGGATTTCAAAATACCAAAAGAGGTGTGGAACGGTAAAGAGGTAAACATTTCTTTCTTAAAAGTATTTGGTTGTACTTTTTATGTTTACATTGATTCTACTGCTGGAGGTAAACTTGATGCCAAGTCTAAGAAATGTTATTTGATTGGTTATGATGATTTGGAGTTTGGCTATCGATTCTGGGATGAAGCAAGCCGTAAGATTATCAGAAGTAAAGATGTGATATTCAACAAATCAGTTTTATATAAAGACAGATTGGGAGCAAACCTAGAGAGTACTAGTTTTGCAATAAAGAAATATGAGAGAATTCCATTGGAAAATCTTCCAATAATTGTGCCGGATACAACTAATATTGAAGATCAGATAGAATCAACCCCAGAAGTGCAAGAAATGACTCCTATTACAGTAGCTAGAAAATCTAGCAGGATCAAAAAACCGCCTCAAAGGTATTCTCCTTCATTGAATTATATATTGTTAACAGACAGATGTGAGCCAGAAAGTTATGAAGAAGCTAAATAGACAGATGAATCAATTAAGCGGGAGTTAGCCATGAAAGATGAGATGGAATCACTGGTATCTAATAAAACCTAGCAATTGACTCAGTTACCAGAAGGAAAGAAAGCCTTACAGAATAAATGGGTTTATCGGTTGAAAGATGAACATGATGGCAGCAAACGATACAAGGCAAAACTGGTTGTAAAAGGGTTTCAACAAAAAGAAGGTGTTGACTACACAAAGATTTTCTCACCAGTGGTCAAATTAACCACGATAAGAACTGTACTCGGATTGGTGGCAAAGGAAAACCTATATTTGGAACAGCTTGATGTAAAGACAGCATTTCTTCATGGTAACCTAGAAGAAGATATTTACATAATGCAGCCACATGGTTTCGAAGTTCAGGGAAAGGAGAAATTAGTGTGCAAACTTCAAAAAAGCTTATATGGGCTCAAACAGGCTCCAAGGCAGTGGTATAAGAAGTTTGACGACTTTATGTATAGTAACGGTTACTTGAGATGCCAGGCAGATCATTGTTGCTATGTGAAGAATTTTGGTAGCTCCTATATAATTCTACTTCTTTATGTAGATGATATGTTGATTGCAAGATCTTGCATAGAGGAGATTAATAAATTGAAAAAGGAATTGTCTAAGCAATTTGCAATGAAGGATTTGGGTGCTGCCAAACAAATCCTTGGGATGAGAATTATTTGGAAGAATGATGCACTGAAACTTTCACAGGAAGAATATGTGTTAAAGGTTTTGAGTAGATTCAACATGGCAAATGCAAAACCAGTGTGTACTCCTTTGGCTAGTCATTTCAAATTATCAAAGAAACAGTCACCTTATACAGAGGAAGAGCAAGCGTACATGGCTAATGTGCCTTATGCTTCTGCCATTGGTAGCCTTATGTATGCAATGGTGTGCACCAGAACAGATATTGCACATGCAGTGGGAGTTGTGAGTAGATATATGAGTAATCCAGGCAATCAACATTGGGAGGCAGTAAAGTGGATACTCAGATATCTAAAAGGCAGTGCAGATATGGCTTTGTGTTTTAGAAGACAGACATAGGACTACAAGGCTATGTGGATGCAGATATGGCAGAAGACATTGATGAAAGAAAGAGTACTACTGGAGATGTCTACACATTCGATGGTACATCAGTCAGTTGGGCTTCTAAGTTGCAAAAGATAGTTGCATTTTCTACTATTGAAGTAGAGTATGTTGCAGTAACAAAGGCTAGTAAAGAACTGATATGGCTACAATCCTTCTTGGAAGAATTGGATTGTAAGAACAATCAAAGTGTGCTACATTGTGACAGTTAGAGTGCAATTCATCTGGCAAAGAACCCTGTTTATCATGCTAGAACTAAACATATAGTAGTTCGATATCATTTCATAAGATCTGCTTTGGAAAATGGAGTTCTTGTACTTGAAAAGATTGAGGGGAGTCGCAATCCAGCTGACATGTTGACTACAACTGTGACTATTGAAAAACTGAAGTTGTGTGCAACTTCAGTTGGACTCTTTGCTAGAGATTGGAGGGTATGTCGGCCCCTGCAAGGGGAGACAGATAATGTTAGATTAGTCTCCAAGTGGGAGATTATTAAGTGATAGAGCCTAATTTGTTGCGCTACGCGGAAGATGTTCGCTGATCGACCTTCGCGATAAGGTCGCCGTGGGGGTTGGAAGGGGGGCAGGCAGCCCCCTCCTGGGGGCTCGGGGGCAGCGCCCCCGAAAGGTATTCAGTATTTAGAGTATTGAACAAGTTAGGTTTTCTTACGTTTTCTACACTTGTAAAACCGAGTTAGGGTTATTCTATATATAGGGCAAATATCTTGTAACCCTTTGATTCCCAACTCGTATAATAAAACATTGTGGCGGCTGAAGACAGGACGTAGCCTCAAGAGGAGGTGAACCTGTATAAATCTTGTGTGTTCTGTGTGTTTCTTTATCGCTTTACAATCAATTACTCGTAACAGTTACATTGAAAATGCCCTTAAAAAAGCAGCAATTGCATTACAATAGAAACTTCCAAGTTTTCTTCCCCGTTGTCACATGCTAACAACCAACAAAGATGCGCCATTTTTTACCAACGTCCGATGGCTTCCACAACGCGTATTATTGGTGGACATATATAGACTTGACATGATACCTCTGCCTTATAGTTTTGCATGACGGGACCACTTTCAGTGGTGTCAACTTCATTGTATGCATTTGTACCATACTTTCCTTTTTCTTAGCGAAGTCTTCACGCGTTGCTCGCTTTTTTTCCTAGTTTTGGTTTTGTAAACTATTTTCCTGATGCAACAGAAAACATATATAAGTTGAAATTGCCCCAGGAGTTGAGCATATATGAGTGAAGATCAGCTGTCCAATTTTGCTGTCTCTATAGCTGTCCCTTCAATAAGAACTTGACATGTCGTCATATTTTACACGTAACCAATATTTTAATTTTTTCTCCCAAACACACTAGTTTGTCCCTGAACTTGCAAACTCTTCATCTCCTTCAATCTTTGGTCAATTGCCTCGACAAACCACTACATCCACTGCCTGTACTACAATCATTCGTGGAAGAATCCACTAATATTAAGACAAATATCACCATAATCGGAAAAAGGGGAAAAGGGGAGATGGGGCTTAAAATTTTCATCAAAGCACTAAAATTGTTTCTCTTAATTCTACTCTCAATGTGCATGAAATTTGCTTTGGGAGGGGAAGCTATTGAAGTTAGGTGCATAGAGAGTGAGAGACAAGCCCTTCTCAAGTTTAAGCAAGGCCTTGTTGATGATGGTGGCGTTCTTTCATGCTTCCGATCTGAAGAAGAAAAAAGGGAATGTTGCAAATGGAACAGAATCAGTTGTGGCAACAGAACAAGTCGAGTCGTTGTCCTTGATCTTAGTGGTCTATACATGAGAGTTACTTATATCAGTCGTGCACTGCTTGAGTTACGGCATTTGAATTATTTGGACTTCAGTACCAATTACTTCTATGAACTCCAAATGCCAGAATTCATTGGTTCCTTCAGGAAATTAAAGCATTTGAAACTTCAGTTGACGTTCTTTATCGGGGACGTTCCTTCTCAACTTGGGAACCTTATCAACCTGCAGACTCTTTATCTCAATCAAGCTGATGCTTTCTCGTCACGCCTGGTAATCAAGAATCTCGAGTGTCTTTCTCGACTTTCATTGTTGTCATATCTTAACTTGGGTGGCATTACTATTAGTGAAACCAACTGGATGCCACAAGTAGCAAAGCTCCCTTCCCT
Organism: Nyctanthes arbor-tristis; assembly: GCA_963692815.1. Classification (NCBI taxonomy): domain Eukaryota; kingdom Viridiplantae; phylum Streptophyta; class Magnoliopsida; order Lamiales; family Oleaceae; genus Nyctanthes; species Nyctanthes arbor-tristis. Next base: position 39,019 of record CAVNYN010204384.1, read on the forward strand.
AAAGGAGTTGCACCTGAAAAATTGCCAACTTCAAAAAACCAAACTTGCCTTTGATGCTTTTGCTAATTCTTCTTCCTTACCGTCTATTTCTATCCTTGATCTCTCTTCCAATAATCTGACTTCTAGTTCCACATTCCCTTGGTTTAACTTTAGTGCAAGTCTTACAAACATCGACCTCTCCATCAATCAATTAGATGGTCCTATTCCTAATGAGTTTGGAGAAATTAATTTTCTACAAAGCCTTGACTTGTCTGACAATCTGTTTCATGGTGGGATTCCGAAAGGTTTTGGAAACTCAAGTAGTTTGACCAATCTTGTTATAGCTAAGAATAACTTAAGAGGATTGCTTCCAATGTTATTTCAGAACTTGTCAAGGAAGGCACAAACGACACTTGTAACTTTGGACTTATCAAGCAATCGGATTTCTGGTTCTGTGCCAGATATCACTGGATTTTCATCATTACAGATATTGCAACTACATGGCAATCAATTAAATCGATTTCTCCCTTAAGCCTTGGCCAGCCTTCTTGTCTTGCATATTTAAACTTGGAAGACAATGAAATTACAGGATCATTGCCTAATTTGAGAGCGTTCCCTTCTTTGATGTCATTATATATCAATGAAAATAGACTGGAAAGCCTACCCGAAAGCTTTTGGCAACTTTCCCAGCTTCAAGAAATATATGCCGCTTCAAATTTGCTCAACTTTACAATCACTGAAGCACACTTCTCAAACCTTTCCTACATTTATCATTTAATCCTCATGTGTCTTTCAAGTTGAGCTCTCAGTGGGTTCCTCCTTTCCAATTGGTAGTTCTGTCCTGCAGACATTGCACTCTGGGACCTCATTTTCCTAAATGGATTTGAACTCAGAACAATCTCCTTGGTTTCGATATTGCCTTTGCTGGTATCTCAGGTACAATCCCTAATTGGTTTTGGAATTTGTCTTTTATATCTTCATTGGTATTCTTCAACATCTCTTATAACCAGATTAGTGGTACTTTTCTTGATCATGTGTCTTCAAATATGTCTGCAATTGCAGATTTAAGTTACAATAATTTCTCTGGTCCAATTCCATGTTTTTTATTCCATACACAAGTATTACGAGCCTCCAATAACAAATTCTCGGGATCTATTTCCCATTTGTGTAAAATACCCAATGATTTCAGGATGCAAATCCTCAGATCTCTCTGATAACCGACTGGAGAGCTTCCCAACTGTTTGAGGGACAAAAATAGTCTGAACATCTTGAATCTAGCCAACAATAAATTTTCAGGTAAAATACCCCATTCGATTAGTGCTCTACAGCAACTTCAGAAGCTGCAATTGCACAACAATCGTTTCACTGGTGAGTTGCCTGCTTCTTTGGAAAATTGCGCCAACTTGAGACAAATTGATCTGGGAGAAAACAAGATGACGGGAGAAATTCCATCATGGATTGGGGACCTAACAAATTTGACAGTTTTTAGCCTTCGATGTAACAAGTTTCATGGAGAGCTATCACAAAAAATTTGCCGACTTACCAACATTCAAATCTTGGATGTTTCTAGAAACAACATATCTGGAAGAATTCCTCACTGTTTTAACAATTTTACATCTTTGCTTCAGAAATATAGTTCAATTGATGGGCTTAACTATTCCATTGAAACATACCTCTTTACTGTCTTGGTTTACTGGAAAGGACAAGAGTATGAGTATAGTAAATTAGGACTTTTAAAAGGTATTGATCTTTCTAGCAATAGGTTAACTGAAACTTTTCCAGAAGAGTTTTCAGATCTAAGAGTTATAGTCTTCTTGAACTTGTCAAGGAGCCAACTAACGGGGAACATCATATCGAATATCGGCCAAATGGAGAGGTTAGAATGGATCGACTTGTCTAGGAACCTGTTTTCTGGAGAGATTCCCACAGGCCTTGCACCTCTACATTATCTTAGCGTTTTGGACTTATCAAACAATAATTTGATGGGATTCCTTTAGGTACTCAATTACAGAGCTTTGACCCCTCTATTTACAGTGGCAACAGATTATGTGGGCGTCCTCTACCAAAGTGTTCTCATGATGCTCCAGATATAGCTCAGAATGATCATGGCAAAGGAACCAGAGTCGAAGAAAATGACGAGTCCATAACCAAAGTGAAAAGAGTTTTATATCTGTTTGGCATTTGGTTTCATTACTGGATTCTGGGCTATTAGTGTTCCTCTGGTGCTCAATCATTCATGGAGACTTATGTATTTCAAGTTCTTGAGCAACACTGGAAATTGGATTTATCTGACAACAATAACCAAAGTGAAAAGATTTAGATCGGAAGAGCACGGGGATAACGGTAAGTATCCGAATTTACATGCTTCAATAATATCCTTATAATCATTTTGTTGATTTCGTCTTGAAAGCTTCTCTGTGTCCCCACTCTGAAATAAGGTTTCCTCAGCAAGACTGGGAATAAGCCTAAGATTCTAATTCTAAACAGCTCCATTAATTAATTGTCATTTTCTTCTCACAAAATAACTTGTATTTCTTACAGAAGTCTTGTTATCCTCAGGCTTGCACGCAAATTCCAACTGAAGGAACAAAGACGATCCACAACTGCGATCAATACGGCTCCCTGTGGCCTGAAGTCTTGTTTTAATAAAGCAATGTAGCTTCACATGTCTCTGTTTGTTTGTGAGAGTGTGTTAATTTGCAAGATTCTGTAATTTAGAACCACTTTATATTATGTTTTTCTTTTCTTTTTACTGCATTAAATAATGTGCTAAAAGAGATGCCCAAAAAAAAAAAGCCAAACAAGAGATCTTTGTGAGGCACTCTGCACATGTCAATTTCCAACATTTTCAGTATCTAACCAAAGAAATTGCAATTCCAGTAACCAAGTCATGGTTACTTACTGAAATGTAATTATATTCCCTTCCATTGAAATGTATTTCAATATTTTGTTTCTCATCCAAAATGCTTAATCAGATTCCTAAAATGTATCAATACTTGAATGAATTTTATTTTTCCCTTGAAAGTTAAAGGCTTATGTAATCAGGACGATGATACAATGAGATCATTTCTCATGCCCATAAAGAAAGAACAAATCCAGTGTTGATCAACTATTTAAAATTAATGCTAATTCAAGTGCTTCAAATTTCCAATAGGAGTCAATTTCCCTTTACTTTGGATTAGATGAATGCACGAATCCTTCATAGTCGAATTCTTCTATGAAAGGTTTCTAGCGTCAATCCCAGACTGAAGCTTCTTCCATGTTCAAGTGATCAATTTACATTCACAACAATGCTCGATCAACATATAATCTGTCATCGAGTCAACTAATAGCTAGGCAACACAAACAACTTAAAGGAAAAAGCTGAAAGTTAATTAAGCTATGACATGTTAAACGCGAACGCTTTATAAGTGGCAATAATTTAACTTTCATTTTTTGTCAGGGGAGATTCCACTGGGGACTCAACTGCAGAGCTTTGACCCGTCTGTCTACAGTGGGAACATATTATGTGGGCATCCTCTACCAAAATGTTCTCGTGATGCTCCAGACATGACCCTGACTGATCTTGGCAGAGGAACGAGCTTCAAAGAAATGATCAGCTCATCATAACTCTAGAGACCTATATGTGTTCGGCATTTGGTTTCGTCACCGGATTTTGGGCTGTTATTGGTACTTTAGTGCTTAAGCGTTCATGGAGACTTGTCTATTTCAACTTGTTGAGCAACACTGGAGATTGGATTTATGTGAAAACCATAATCAATTTGAGAAGGTTTAAAAGGATATTACGGGGATAATGGTAAGTATATCCAAATTACTTGCTTCAATAAATTCCTTAGAGTAATTTTTTTTTATTTTGTGTCGAAAGCTTCTACGTTGCAATGCTCTGAAATCAGGTCAGCTTCTTACCATGCACACACATATACATATCTTTGAATTTAACAACGCTTTCTTATTGTCTTCATTGCAGCAAGAACAGAAATTACTTGAGTAATTTGTCTTTGCCTTTTCCCAAATTATGCTGTATTTCTTACTAAGGCCTTCTGATCCTCAGGCATGATCCTGGTTACAGGAGCAACGGAAGCGATCCACAAGTAGCTACTAAGATCAAGAGAGCTCCTTGCCTTCTCATAAGAAAGCCATATCAGATGAATAAAAGCTTCACGCACGTCTCTGTGTCTTTGTGAGAGTCTCTGTATATTAAGCTGTGTGAGCAATTGAAGTATGAAACTGGAAATTTTAAGTTAAGATTGCGTAATTTAGTAACATCTTATATTATGGTTTTCTTTTTCTTTTTCTTTTATTGAAGTACAAATAATGCACATAGATTGTGACTGTAGCAACAGATTGTGATTTGAGCAATTTTTTTCCCTTTTTCCTTTTTTTTTTTTTTAATATATAAGTTGTAAGTTTGTAACATCTTATATATATTATGGTTTTTCTTTCCCTCCTTCTTTTTAATGTGGTACAAGAAAGGTAGTATAGGTAGCACATATATAGATTGTGATTCTACATTAGATAATTTTCATGAAGTAATAATCAGAATACCACCAAAAGAATCATTTGACAGCTGACAACTCCACATTCAACACTAAGGTCAGTAGAGATGCTTAACATTAAAATAAAAATGAAAACATTATTCCAAACTCTACACCTCAATTTCAGACATTTTCAGTTTTTTTTTTATAATTTAAATAAAGCATCATTTAAGCTTCGGTGTGGTTTTTAGGCCTCCACCTAGGCTTTTTTTGGAGGGGGGAGACCGGGAATTGATCAACAATTTTTTGTGATGCAAACTGCTTATAAATCCGATTCACCAAACTTACCAATACATGAATGAATTTTTTTCACCCAGAGACGGTAAAGCTCTTCAAATCCAGAATATGATACGTACGAAGAGATGTTGAAAATTACGAACTCATTAAACATTTTTCGCAGCCCCTAAAATGACAAAGTCCAGTCTTGACCAAATATTTAATTTTTTTAAATTAAAGATGCTTCCAATTACGTTGAAATTTCCGATTGGAGTTGGCCTCCATATACTTGGATGAGATGAACACAAAGATCCTTCCAACCGAGTTCTCGAAAGGAAAGCCAAAACTAAATGGTGTCATGTAAAGGAATATGCCTAAGTAACATAAATTTAAATATTTAATTATTATCATCAAGGCGGTTCCGATTACCAATTAATTTAACAAATAAATTTGACAAACAATCGTGTTCTTGAGACTGAAAGAATCCAATGGTCTATATTCTTTTTCATAAAGCCAATTGGTTTCCTTTTTCCCTTCCATACAAACATTCCTTCCAATTTTCATTTTTCCAACCAATCTCCTACCCTCCACAATCCTGGCCTACCCCATCTCCAATAAAAATTGGCTTCCCAATTTTTCTTTTATCCTCTAGTTTTTCTATTATTAGCCACAAAGATGGAGCTCATGACTAAATTTTCCAGTGTCGACATTTTGTCTTTGAAAAAATCAGAGCTAAAAGAATTTTTAGATGGATTAGCATACACTCAATGACGTTAACAATAATTCAAATAACAATTGTATACTTTAGTTTTGTGTTCATTGAAAAAATGACATTTCAGTGGTGTCTACTTCGTTGTACCATACATTACCTTCTGCATGGTAGAAGACTTCACACGTTGCTCACGCCCCCCCCCCCTCTTTTTAATTAATATATGCTAAGGGTAAATAAGGAATAAGAGAAAATATATAACGGCGGAATGGAACATAGAAAAACTTTCCCTTTTATATATTGGGAAAATATATTGACACAGACAATTTTTACTAATTCTGGCGACCGGACTTGTCACAGTGAGCTTGGAATTTGATCTTCTACGATGTGGTGGTAATCTGTTTGTTTGGGTTCAGTTTTTTGGTTAGTCTCTCTTGTTCAATTTATAATGGCTTGGGTTGATTTCCTATGGTATAGATTTGGGGACTTAGAATAACATTTTGTTGGTGTTATTTGTTGGTACTTTGACACTATTTGTTGGTACACTAGTAATATTATATGATATTTATTGGACTAATTTGTTGGGTTTTGCTCTATTTATGTTGTTTATTGGTGCTAAGATTTTGATTTTGAATTGGTAATATGGTTGGATTAGTTGATTGGAGGTTGGAATCTTTTGCAATGGATGAATCATTGATTGAGCTTGTTGAGCAATTTCAAAAGTTTCTAGTCTCACAAAATCTTATCGAACAATTTCAGCAATTCGTAGCTACACAGCCATGTTCTATGTCAGTTTCTGCTCATATAGGTTTGTCATCTCTTGGTCATTCAGATAATACTTCTCCATGGATTATTGATTCAGGTGCTTCCAGACATGCGTCTTCTGACTCTGCTTCCTTTGATTATTTATATTCTTCTACCTCATTATATCCATAAGAACTGCTGATGGCACTTTTTTACCTTTAATGGGTGTTGGTTCGATTAATACACCTACAGTCTCTCTTTCAGATGTCTATTGTGTTCCTAGTCTTGTGTTGAATCTTGTTTTCACTGGTCAATTATGTGATTCTGGATATTTGGTACAATTCTCGTCTACCGGCATCACATTTTTATTGTATTGAAGATCCTTAACTTTATTGTTAATGACAATACTATATTTTTCACCCATGCGTTGTACGGGCAAAATTATAATGTACGTTTATATCAAAATTGACGTATGAATGTGGACATCATGTCATAAATAAAGTACAATATTCCAATTGTATCGTATAAAATTACGAATTGATATGAGAATTACAATTCACTATGGGATATTTATAGTAAAATACTTGAGTTCATAATTCTGGTATCATCCAAATACGTCGTGTAAATTCACATGTCCAACCTATATAAAGTTATAATAATTAGCAGTCAAGTAATCATGGATGATAATTTGAAACATCAACCTATAAACTTGTGGGGACCTGCGCCTAATATGATTGATCAGCCAAACCTAATCAGAGCAAAAAGATGAGTATAAGGTAATATTGTCTACCCACAATAGTTCCAGAGCAGGTGCGGGTCAAGTTGGACTCGCCCCATAGACCCGTGACCCACTAAGTATTTTCTTTCTTTTTTTAATAAATTTAATTCTAAAAATATGTAAAAATGATTAGATACGGTAATTTGATCTATCGACCTATAAATTTGTGGCAATTTATTTTTATTTTTATTATATTATTTTTTTTGAAAGGATTTTTCTATCGAATTGAAATAATTATGTTATTATATTAGTTAATGTTGGAAATTTTAAAATTTTAAATAAATGTTTTGATTTATTCTACTTTTATCAATTAATAATGTATTGCACATAACATTAATTAAAAGAGAGAAAAATTTATGAGCCATTTCGTAGGTCATGGTGGCGTTCTATCCTGTCCCATGACCCAACCTATCTTGACCCGCCCTATAAAATATTAGACAAAAACGTGTTATCGGATTTGCATAACAAAAACAATAAATATATAATTTTGATACTATATTAATAGTTACCCTATTATATACTCGATTAATGATTTACTATATTTCACTTTCAAACCATCTAACTTATTTCATATTATTAGTTAACAGTCTAATAATATGTATCGGGCATATACATACTCATATTCACTGGATACCTGTTCAGATAAAAATTTTCAAAGTCATGAGAAAGTTCCTTCCCGACGTACCCTGTTTATGGGCAAAATTTAAAATTGATAGTTATAATTAAATATTAAATATGGATATATTTCTAAAGAAATGCAAGGGATCTTAGACTTTTAATATAAATAGAGACCATATGTGTACGACATCTTAAAAAAGTTTCTTTTGATAAGATCAAATAATCAGAATGAAAAGAGTAATTATTTTGTTCAGTTCATTTTCTTCTTGTGGATTTCATATCTCTTTATTCACAAAATTTTCTCTAAAATTTATTATTATCTTTGTCAAATTAAAATATTGATAAATTAATATTCAACCGGTACGTTGCATAACGAGATAAATTCCTAATATTTCATATAAAAAAATTCATCACATAAATTGCAAAAAACAATAAATAGTCACAATATAATAATTAAATCAAATGAAATAACAACATGAATTCAGTCGATATTTTGAAAGGTTCACATCTATAGAGAAAAAAGATTAAGAAAATAATTTTTTTACATCATCTACAACCTAATCATTGCAACATAATGATAGATAAATAAAGATTGAAAAAATAGTCATAAAGATTTTCAAGTTAGATCATAGATTTCTAGAAAATAAAATTTAGTCATATATTATTATGACAGAATGATATTATGTGTGTCTTTAGCCATTGGTGTGATACAGATAAATAGATTTTTATTGACAAAAAAAGCAAATAACTCAGTTGATTTGCTCTAAATTATTATGATCTAAGTTTTCATTTATAATATAAGGTATTTTGAAATAAATTCTGATTTCCATATTATCAAGAACTCTGAAAAGAAAATTTTGAAAATCAAACAAAGATAAATAATAAATAAATAAATAAATAAATAGAGATAATATGAGACAATTAGTTTATAATGCCTTCATTTTCAAATAATTCAGTAGCAGGAAGAATAATTCTTAAAAAAATATTAATTCATAAGAAATTGAACAGTTACTCGTATTCAAATTTACATCGGTAGCGGATAATAACAAATTATAAAAACTCATAATTATTTATAAATGCTGACAAAAAAAAGAAAGAAATGAGCAAACTAAAATAAAAAAAAAGGAATATAAAAAACTAATAAACTAATATAAATTATTGAAAAATCGTGATGAATATCCAAATAAGAAAAATTTAATTTTTAAAACTCGAAAATGAGGCTTATAAGTTTTTCAATTTTTTTTTTTAAATTTTGTTTTAATGAAGGAGTTTCTTTTTTTGTATTATTTAGGTTAGTGAGTTAACTTTGCGCTGACAAAACTTATATATTGATAAAATTACATTAACTCCAAATTGTTCTATATTCGGAAGACTTTTATTAAAAACCCCAATCATGGAGATCAATAGTAGCTGAGTTATAATTTCTTTAACAACAAAATGTTTTTTTTATTTACAAATCTAGAGTTTTATGCATGGCAAGTACCAACGTAAAATATTTATAGACAATACTTTAAAAAAGTTTATCCAATTGGAACAACAGTAAATAATAATACTTAAAATGTAATGCCTCGTGCCTTGTAACAACCACGTCACGATACACAGATATATATAATCACTATGCCCGTACAATACATAAAAGTGTTACATAAATTGTCACGATTTCAAAAAAATTTAATTCAACTTTATGATTTTCATGCAATCTATGACGCTAAATAATAATAAATAATAATATATATTGTAATAATAGAAAAGTGATATTTCTTGGGGTTTGGTTTCCATAGATTCAAATATTCTAAGAAAGGAAAATTTGAAAATTATATAAAGATAAAAATTTGTGATTTTAGAAGAGGAGGAATTATAGAATGAATTTTGAAAAATTTTGCAATATCATGATGATGTCAGCAAAACTATGGGCGGAAAAATTACAATTGAGAATCTAAATCTAATTGAAAACTCTTGTATTATATATCATATGATTATATGATGACCCTTAATATCTCTTGTTTCATTAGTTCACATGATTACTCATTAATTAAATCTTCTTGTTTCTAATGATAACTTTTATCCAAAATTATTTTATAATATTGTAAATTATTTAATTATATAGATTGTAAATAACTAATGTACCCCTCAAAACCTAAACTTGTACCTATAAATATGGTCTTAATTTGGTTCTCATTATGATACAGACAATTCTTGAGTTTGCTATTTTCTCTCTACTTTTCTATATTTTTTTCCTTCTAATTCATAACACATTATCAGCACGAACTGTTATTATTTTTTTTTCTTTCTCTTCTTCGAATATGATTTTATTATCCTCTTTTTCCTTTCTTTGTGGTCTCACTCATTATGAGCACCACACCATGCGTGGTTGTAGAAAATTATTTTGTTTCATTATGTAAACCATGTACAAATAATTTTATTATTATGTAGGTTTTCTTTTGAATAATTAATTTTTGTATCATCTTAGTTGGAATCCTCTACCAATTTAATGGCTAGATGGGTTTCAACTTGAATGATCTACCAATTTAATAGTAGGATTATTCTAAATTTGACAATGAGATAGTTTGTCAATTTGTAAATCGTAAGATTATTGCCAACTTTTTATTATTACGGTGTAAAAGCCAAACTCATCTTCTTTTTGCTTTTGTTACGTATATGACTTGATATCAAAATATTAATTTGGTTCACAAGTCTTTATGTGCATATAGATGGAAAACCAAAATTCAATTCAATGGATTTTTTGCATTCAATTCTTTACGTCATGCTATTGTTTTTATGTACAATGGAAACGAGATCATGAACTTTCTCTTGATTGGTTCTCTTTTTTGAAATAATTGTGGCAGTATATTATGGATGCATGTAAATATGAAATCCGCTATTTGTCACTTTTATCGTTCTTTATTATATTCTAGTCGTGATATGATAAAACTCCAATATATCTATGCATCATAATTGATACTTTGCTTATTGGATAAATTTTTGAATTTTACATGATTATCTCATAAGAATATGGTTGGCTCTATAACAACCCTAAGATGTGTAAATAATTATGATTTCCCAAAAAAAAAAAAAACATAAATTCTATCTTTAGAGATATTCTTGGATATTTTTGATATGGAATGTCTAGTTGTCACAAATTATCTCTTGTTAAAAGTGTATTATAGTAGAATATATTTGGTTCTCAAAATTATGAGATTTATTATTAACTGTGATATCCTAAAGAAACCACAATTTTTATTCTGAAAGAATATAAATCCTGAAGCAAATTATTTGATCCCGAAGAATCAAACGTTTTATTTTTATTTATCATTATTATAATTTTCATTATTTGTGTTCCATTAGATTAGATATTCTTCATATTATTTAGTTTATGAGATTATTTGCTTAATTGATTGATTATGAGCAAAGTTTCAGATATTAAATAAAGTTATTTGTGTCTTACTAGTGAATTATATCCCAAAATTATTAATGGTTTATATTTTGGTTGAGATACTTGATTGCCTATGGGGTAGCAAAATCATTGGATATGCCTTATATGACTTGCTATACTATTTAATATTGACAACAATCATTTGTGGTTGAGTGTAATAGAAATTTTATATTTAGCGATATTCTCAATAAACTTGTCAAATATAAAATTTATATAATGCCCCCTTTATAGTTGGCTTACAATCAGAAGCCTCCCTTTACTAAAGGTTATAAATGCAATTTATGTATAATCGTGCCACCACAAAATTGAGATGGGTATTTTTTAATGCTGAGAATACACTTTTCAGTTCGATTCCCTTTTGCATAGCATTTATTTTTCATTCCTGAAGGATGACATGTTATGACATGATTTGTCGATTGTTGCTTCATTGCCCAAGTCTTATCGGCTTTAGGGAAGGAATTGATAGTTGGTAACAAATATATGAAATACATGTTTATATTCCTTGCATGGTATAACACAAACCAAATAAAATGCTCCGACTTAGATTGATATAATAAATTCCTATAAGAGGATTTGAGATATTCATTGTTAATGGCATGCCTGAAGTATTACGTGATCGGTTCTAAAAATAAATATCCAAAAATTGAATATAAAGCAAATATTTATGATGGTCATATTGAAGCATAATACTCTAGAAGAATATATATACACATATATAACTAATCAGGAAACCCATGAAGAAGTTCAGGTACCTGCAGTTAGTAAAATAAAAGATATCTTAAAGTGTTATGCCTACATTGAGAATCAAATGGAATAGATAAAAAATAATTATAGATAGTAAATATTAATGATCTCAAAGATGGCGAGGATGATGAATTAGCTTTTCATCAAAAATTTAATAACATTGAATATTAGCCAAAACAAAAGATGCAATCTAGTCTCTTCCGATCTGTTAAGACCAGCAGTTTAGTCATTTGAAAATATATTGTGTCAATAAAATATCAATAGGTATTGATGTGGTAATGTCATTAAATATGTAGTGGTACAATTAAAACATGGAGTTCCGTTCAACTGGCAATATATAAAAATATCATAAATATAGATAACCCGCAAAGGATTTGATATGCTTGAAGCATATAAAGAACTGAAAGTTCTTGTATAGATTGCTAGGAATGTACACATTTTATTTTTCCTTGACTAAGGTTTTGTCTCACTGGGTTTTCCTAACAAGGTTTTTAATGAGACAACTTTAATAGCGTATAAAGAATAGTGTTTTTTCACTTAGATTTTTTCTCACGGGGTTTTTTTTTCTAGGTTAGGTCCTAAAGATTATTGAAAATTTGGCGAAATGATTCAATATAAGAGAGCCATTATCGAATGAATTCATGGGGAGTAGCTGTTCATTTTTTCCTTCAGCTAGTTTTTATCCTATTGGGTTTTTCCGACAAGATTTTTATGAGGCAGCATCTTTGACGATCTAAAATTTTTAAGAACCAATTGCAATATTTTTTTCCCTTAGTTTGGTAGTTTTTTTTCTCCCATTGGGTTTTTCTCTAAACAAGGTTTTTAATGATGCACTATTTGCTGTATAGATTAGTCATTCAAGGGGGTATTTAAAATTATTTAATTATATTTAAATGACTAATGTACCCAAAAACCCTAGGCTTATTCCTATAAATAGGGATTTTTGGTTCTCATAATGATATATATACAATTCTTGAGTTTGATCTTTATTTTTTATATTTTTCCTTATAATTCATTACAGATAATAAATACTTTCAAATTATGAGAAAACCTAATTTTTACTTTTATATTTTTTACTATTTCACTTATTTAAAATATTTAGTGTTTCTTTAATGCAATCTTTACAAGATAAACATCATTGTCTATATACAAAATGTAGTAAATATATATTAAAGAATTTATATATAAAACTATGACGTAAAAGAGTTAAAGACCTAAATCTGAAATTTTGTAAATTTAAGGATGTTAAATGTAATTGATATGCAAGGTAGTTAATAAAATTTGTGATGTGAATATAGTTACCCTTGCATATTAGTGATGATGTGCACAATGCACATTGTTACATTGAACGTACCCTTAAAAAGTGGCAATTGGAAATTGCGTAAGTCTTCTTCTTCGTTACCATGACCACATGCTACCTACTAGGAAAGATGCTTCATTGTTGGCCAAATAGTGGACTAGGACTGATAAGTACAATCTCTCCATGGAATTCCACAACTTATAATTTACTAACGTTGCTCAAATCAATAGCTAGTTGATGCGTATATATGTATATATGTGTGTATATATACACACACACACGTGTGGTTCAGCTTGCGAACTTCCGCTAGTGTGTACTTCATTGTACCATGTTTTGCCCTTTCGCAAACCATCTCTACATATATAATAAAAAAATGGTTGTTGTTCCCACTCATTTTCTGACTCTATAAGATTTCTAGTGACATAATTTATTTTTTTTTGTATTTTTATTTTTATCTTATATATTTTTTTACATTGTTACACTAATTTATTAAATGATATTCACTTTTCCCTTTATTAACTCATATCTGATCCTCAATTTACGGTAGTTTCTTTAGCCAAATATTTTGAATTAGGGATCTGTAACTTATTAAATTAAACACCAAATTAATTAGGAGTTCTATTTCAAAAAAGCACATGCGAATATTTATAATTCGAAAACACATGCATAGCACGTCTTTAAACCAATAAATTTCTAAAAATCTGTAACATTAATTGAAAATTTCAATTTTTAATGATTTTTGAAAAAAAATTATATGGTTATTGTAGTGCAATAATCTATACATATATAATAAGAGAAGGGTGACTGTTCCCACTCATTTTCTAGCTCTATAAGATTTCTGACTCTACACGACGCTCTTCCGATCTTTTAATTCCATTTTTGTATTTTTATTTTTATCTTATATTTTTTAAATTGTTACATTAATTTATTAAATGATATTCACTTTTCCCTTTATTAACTCATATCCGATCATCAATTCACAGTGATTTCTTTAGCTAAATATTTTAAATTATGGATTTGTTACTTATTAAATTGAACATGAAATTAATTAGGAGTTCTATTTTAAAAAACACATACTAATCTTTATGATTCGAAAATATATATATAGCACGTCTATAAACTAATAAATTTCTAAAAATCCGAACCTTAATTGTAAATTTTCAATTTTTAGTTATTTTTGAAAAAGAATTTTATGTGGTTATTGTAGTGCAATAATCGAATTGATTTTTTTTAAAAGTATAGCACTCTAATTTTCCGATTCTATAATTTAATTGGAATTTTTTGATAATTTCCTATGAAAGATTTCTGGCTCTATAATATTACATGTGACATCATTTAATTCATTTTTCATATTTTTATTTTTATCTTTTTTTTGAGAAATTTTATCATTAATTTGTAATGATTTTTGAAGAAATTTTTATATGGTTATTGTAGTGAAATAATCAAATTGTTTTTTTTTTAAAAATTATAGTACTCTAATTTGCCGATTCTACAATTAAATTGGAACTTTTGATAATTTTCTATGTAACAAAAATTTTAGTTTGTCGTTTTAAATAGAGTCTTATCGTATTTGAAATTGGATTATTTATTTAAGAGATGAACCGAATATTGACATGATTGCACTATAATAGTTGTTTAATAATTTTTATTAAACATTTTACTTTATTGAATCACCTCAATTAATTTTTATTTGTATATGTATAATTAACTAGTGTTGTAATTCAAACAAGCGTGTGCTCTTCCGATCTCTCACATTCTAGATATGAGGTCCTGTGTTGAAACACACATGCCCCTTCCCTCTCATATATCCATTGTATATTAAAAAAAAAGAATTAACTGGTGTAAGAAGTATTACTGATAAATAAATTTAAATATAATAGAATTGTTCTAAAAACTTATGTCTCATAATACTAATATATGACTCAACGTATTAATAATTTATATTAAATTTTTATATAAAAATTCATTGACATTGGTTATTAGAGTAATTATAGGTAGACTTGTTTATCTGATTTGAATAACCGATATTGGTTCCCCTCCCTTCCCCTATACGTACTATAAAAAAAAAATTAACGAGTGTAAAAAGTGTTACCGATAAATAAATCTAAATATGTCTCATAATATTAATATATGACTTAATTTACTGTATTAATAATTTATTAAATTTTTGTATAAAAATTCATTGACATTTGTTATTAGAGTAATTCTAGATAGACATGTTTATATGATATAAATAATTGATATTTGTTAGTTGGCAAATATGAGTTAATTGTTTATATGCAAGTGGTGAATTTGAAGGCATACAATTATTCAATATATAGTTAAAAACTAAACATATTTTTTCATACCAGATAAACATGTATTCCTTAAATATATCTCTTTAAAATTACTATTATTATTACTTTTAGATCTCATACAACGCAATAGTGAAATTTCTACCACTAATAATAATAATAATAATAATAATAATAATAATAATAATAATAAAATTTAAAGGAAAAAAAAAAAGAGGTAGAAAGGAAAGGGGAGATGGGGCATAAAGGTTTCATCAAAATACTGAAATTACTTCTCTTAATTTTACTCACTTTGCACGAAACCCGCTTCAAGGGGGGTGAGTCAAGAAGTTTCTAGGCACCAAGACCGCTTATTGCCACCGCTAATATCACAAGATCTGTACTCTAAAAACTTTAATACAAGTATTATGTAATTTGACGAAAATTATCACTTGTTTATTGTGGGTGGGGTTACACAGTCCATAACTAATATGGTACACACATAGCAGCCTGTAAAGACTGCCATGCGTGTGACACAGCAGATTGTCATGTGTGTATCACATTAACTGTGAACAGTGTAATTTCACTCACAATGAGCTGGTGAACGGGACTGGAAACATTTTGCTACAAAATTTTATAGTGACATGTGAAATAGAAAAGTGACATGTTCATCCACTGAGGCTATTTTTTTTTTTTTTTTTTTGGTAGGATAGTTTTTTCCATATAAAAAAAAGGAAAAAAAAGAAAAGCATTTACAAGGAGAATCCGAAGTCCGAACGCATAAAACGCTCCAAGGAGGAGACCACATCAATGACGAACCGGGAATTAATGCCAAGAAGCCAACAGAAAAGCAAAGAGCAGCAGCTAGCAAACAAGGAGCGCAGGAAGCCACCCATCGAAACCAGAAATCCAAAAGAAGTTGATATTCTTGATTCATTTGATTTCGCTCATGAAACCCAAAGCAAGAGATTCTTTCTTCAGAGAAGAAATCCTACTGAAAAATATCCTCTTACAGAGATTCTATCTTCACTGCTATTGATTTCACAATATCCAAGAATTTACACTTGATTTGGATTAATTTACCCCTAAATCTATTCTCAGCGATCAAAAGAGATAAATGGGGGTTATGGCTTATGAGTGAATGTTGAATGGACTCATTTTCCTTGGCATTATTGTTTTGTGGAAAAGAATCACCGAAAAGAGAAAGATGCCTCGAGGCATCAGCTGGCGGAGGTGTTTTTTTCCGGTTGTGGTGAGGCCCGTTGGCCATTGGAAGGGGGGTGGAGCAGCAGATTAATTGTTTTTAACTTTTTAAGGGTCTTGCGCTGGGGCGTTTGTTATGACATGATAAAGACTTGTGAGGAGGAAAAGTAAGACAAAAAGTGTTAATTTTCCATTGGTGGTACAATTACCGAGACAACAAATTAGTGTCAAGGCTTCGGGTTCTGCCTTTCCAGGAGATCGGAAGATTAAAGGAAATACTTTAAGCATTTTTTATATTGGTTATTTATTATGTATTTATTCAGTGTGTAATTTATCCGTCAACATTTGGGACAGCAAATCTCTACTCGTTCTAGATTTTGAAAGCCTCTAACGGGAAAAAAAAATCTAATCATGTATTGGTAATTTTTTGAAATTGGATTACATATTTTGAAGGACAAACAAATGCTGAAATACGTTCTTCATCTTTAGGAGTCATGGCCCAACTATGGGAATTGCAATTTCTTCGGGGGCCCTCAATCCCCCAACACCCAATAATAGACAGTCACATAGCCGTTTCACTCTCTTTAAGGGGGAATGACTCTCTTCATAGTCGGACCGGTGAGATACTGAAAATGTCTGAAAGACTGAAACTGACTTAAAGAAGCATATTAATCTCTCTCCTTTCACAATCATAAAAACACATAGATTCTCACAATCAAACAGACACCATGTTTTTCGTTGCTCCAGTTGTTCACAGGCCTGAGGATCACGAGACTTTAGAATTGGAGAGACAAAGTCAATTAATGGAGCATTTTAAAATTAGTATCATAGGCTCGTTCCCATTCATAGAGTTGTTGAACTCACAGATAAACGTATGTGGTGTAGTAAGATGACAACCTAATTTCACAGCATTGAAACAGAGAAGCTTTCAATAAGAAATTTTGGAAATTACAGTAAGGAAATTATTGAAGCACGAAATTTTGGATACTTACCAATTATCCTTGTAAATTATTCCTTGTAAATCTTTTCACAATGATTATTGTTGTCACATAAATCCAATCTCCAGTGTTGCTCAAGAATGTGAAATAAGTAACTTTCCATGAATGCTTGAGCACCAGAGTAACAATAGTAGCCCAGAATCCAGTAATGAAACCAAATGCCAAACATATGTAGAACTCTCGAGTTATGAATTCGTCATTTTCTTCTATGCGGGTTCCTTTGTCAAGGTCATTGGGGGTCGTGTCTGGCGCATCATGAGAGCACTTTGGTAGAGGACACCCACATAATCTATTCCTACTATAGACAGAAGGGTCAAAGCCCTGATGGAATCTCACTTGTCAAATTATTGTTTGATAAGTCCAGAACACTAAGATAATATAGATGTGCAAGGCCGGTGGGAATCTTTCCAGAAAACTGGTTTCTAGACGATCCATTCCAACATCTCCATTTGATCGACATTTGAAATTATGTTCCCTGTCAATTGGTTCCTTGATAAATTCAAGAAGATCAAATCTCTTAGATTTGACAACTCTGGGGGAATAGTTCCAGTTAAACTATTGCTTGAAAGATCAATACCTTTCAAAAGTCCCAAATTTCTGTACTCTGATTCTTGTCCTTTCAAGATAACCCAGACATTGTTGAAGTAATAACTTAAAGGAGATGCTAGAAAGGTGGTGGGATAACCACTTTCAATTAAGCTATTCTTTTCAAGCAATGAGTAAAATTCTTAAAACATAGAGGAATTTCCCGTATATGTTATTTCCAGAAATATCCAAAATCTGAATATAGGTAAGTTCGCAATTTGTTGGTGGTAACTCCCCGGGAAACTTGTTAAGTCGGAGGCTGAGAACTGTCAAATTTGTTACGTGAGCTCCAATCCATGCTGGAATTTTTCCAGTCAGCGTGTTTTCTTCCAGATCGATCATTCTCAATTTGGTGCAATTTTTCAAAAACGAGGGCAACTCACCTGTAAAATTATTGTTGTGCAATTGCAATGTCTCGAGATCCTGTAGAGCGTCGATAGTATGGGGAACTTTACCCGAAAGTTATTGTGGGCCAAATTCAGAATAGCCAGATGGTTTTTGTTCATCCAACAATCCGACAGCTCTCCGCTCAGTTGGTTGTTAGAGAGATCAAGAATTCGGATCATTAGGTCATCAGATAATTTACACAAACGGGAAATTGATCCCAAGAACTTATTATTGGAGGCTTGTAATGACCGGGAACGAAATAAAAATGATGGAATTTGACTGGTAAAGTTATTGTAACTTAAGTCTATATCAGCTTCAGCTTCAATACTTGAAGACATGAGATCAGGAATGGTACCGCTAATCTGGTTATGAGACATGTTCAAGTATGCTAAAGAAGACAAATACCAAAACCATTTTGGAACTGTATCTGATATACCGGTGTAGGAGATATCAACTGCATAGAGAGTTCCCTGAGTTTGAATCCATTGAGAAAAATGGGGCCCCACATTGCAGTGTCTAAGGCTTAATTCATTTAATTGGAAAGGAGGAACCCACTGAGAGCTCAACTTCAAAGTTTATGACAGATTAATGAATAGTAAGCTGGAAAGGTTTAAGAGGTGGACTTCAGTGAATGTAAAGTTGAACAAATTTGAAGAGGCATCTAAATGTACAAGCTCAGATAGTTGCCCAATGCTTTCTTGTAGGCTTTCCAGTTGATTTCCACTAATAGATAATCTGATCAATGAAGGAACTGCTCTCAAATCAGGCAATGATCCTGCAATTTTGTTGTATGCCACTTCTAAATATTCAAGAGTAGAGATAGACCATGGCTTTGTGGGGGAAACCCGTTCAATTGATTGTCAGATAGTCCCAAATATCGTAGTGATGAATATCTTGTGATATTTGGCAAAGAACCAAAAAATTAATTACTTGATAATTCCAAAGTTTCAAGCGCAGTCTCTGCTTTCCCTGATAAGTTCTGCAACAACACTGGAAGCAGTCCGCTAAAATGGTTAAAGCCAATATTAAGTTCTGTTAAATAACTCAAGTTGCCCAAAGATTTTGGAATCCCACCTTGGAAAAAATTACCATCCAATTTAAGATTTTGAAGAAAAATAACTTCACCTAATACATCGGGAATAGTACCGTCTAATTGATTTTTTGAGAGGTCTAGGTTTGTAAGACTTCTACTGAAGTTAAGCAACCAATGGAGTGTGAAAGTGGAAGTCAGATAATTGAAAGATAGGTCGAGGATAGAAATAGAGGGTAAAGAAGAAGAATTAACAAAAACTGAAGCTTCATGAAGTTGGCAGCACATCAAGTGCAACTCCTTTAGGGACGGAAGCTTTGTTATTTGTGGCATCCAATCGGTTTCAGTAATATTAATACCACTCAAGTCAAGATATGATAACAATAAACGATGAGAAAGCCACTCAAGGTTCTTGATCATCAGGCCTTCAGGGAAGGAATAATATTGATTAAGGTCA
Source organism: Nyctanthes arbor-tristis (assembly GCA_963692815.1). Classification (NCBI taxonomy): domain Eukaryota; kingdom Viridiplantae; phylum Streptophyta; class Magnoliopsida; order Lamiales; family Oleaceae; genus Nyctanthes; species Nyctanthes arbor-tristis. Next base: position 59,008 of record CAVNYN010204384.1, read on the forward strand.
AGAGTCTTTAGGTTTGAAAGGTTCCCAAGTTGAGAAGAACATCTCCAATAAAGAATGTCCTCTCAAGTTTCAAGTGTCTTAATTTCTTGAAGGAACCGAATGTTGGGAATTTAACCAATTTCCTTAAACCTGTGTGATTAAATTAGGCAATCGATATATCAAACAATAATATATGTGCGGAAATTTAAATAACACTAGGAATTATTTAACGTCGTAAAACCCTCCAATGAGAAGGGAAAATCGACGGGGCAAACCGACAACTCCACTATCACCAAATAATAATGGAAACACTACGACAATCACGCAACACCGTTAAGAACAATATTCTTGACACCACAATTTACTCATTTACAATAGATGGAATCTAATAATTAATAACAAGAGACAAAAGAAAAATATCACCTAACTCGTTCCAAGAATTAACTTGGAGAAACCACCACTTGGAGAAGTCAAATACCCAATTCAACGACCAAAGCTCGTTCCAAGCGGTACGCGAAAAAGATGAATTTTCTTTCCAATTCCTTGGCTTCCGTGCACTCGACCGGTTCTGTTGCTACATTTGATGCCTTCCCATCTGCAGCATTCCTTTTTTTCTTTTTCTTCTTCGCTACCCCACGATGAAAGAAGGTTCCGATTGTCGACAAGGCCTTGCTTAAACTTGAGAAAAGCTTGCCTCTCACTTTCTATGCACCTAACTTCGTTAGCTGTCCCTCCTGAAGCTGGCTTCATGCAAAGTGAAAGTAGAACTAAGAGAAGCAAATTTAGTATTTTGATAGAAAATTTAAGCCTCAGTGTTATGGTAATAAAAGAATATTTGAGTTCTCTATATTCTGGGCAATTTTCCACTAATATTTTTTGTTTCGATAGGAAAGGGTTTCCAAAACCAAAAGTACAAATTTGGAGAACTTCTCTTCTATATATACACAATAAAGTTCTCTTATATGTACACACACACACACACACACTCACACAATTAACACGTTAGCTTCTGGAAGTCAAGATGGTTCGTTACATATGAGTCACAATTAGGCAACAAACTGGTAAGGAAGAAGAATGGAAGTTTGTGGGGGATGGAAGGTCGTGGGCTGGTCCTCCCTTGCAATCCAAGAAAGTAGCTAGCTAGCCATCCAAGCCCGCAACTTTTCACATTGCATTGAATTAGTACAGCGAAGATTTTTTGGGTTTTGAAATGTAGACTAGTAATTTATTGGTTGCGAGAAATTATTATAACATGAAACTGACAAATTGTGTAAGTGTTATATAATTTGTGTTATTTTCCTCATGCGTTTGCTCTTCCGATCTTAATATTTGCATATCAACTGAAATTTGTTTTTTGTGGAATAGACAGAGGAATTGAATTAAAATGAACACAATTCAGCAAATTTTGGAAGAGAGGTTAGAGCTCAAGAAATTCATCGATCTAAAAATGAATTTTGCTTAAGACGTGAGCAAGCTTAAGAAGATCTACACTTAAGCAAATTTCGGATAAGGAAGTTTGGTCGATTCTTAAAATATTTCCTGAGCTAGATATTAATTATTCTTGGAAGATTGAAAAGATCTTAGAAAGTTTATTTGTGTAAATATAAGAGATATTTTATTTATTAATTCTTTTATTTTTGGAATGAGGGAGAAACATACTAGAATTAGAGTAGGGTCGGGACTCTTGCCTAATATATTTTGAAGGAGACGTCCAAGAAAAAGGCGAGAAGACAACAAGAAGAAAAAGAAAAAAAAGATTTCCAGCCTTCGACTTTTGGGGATTCCTTCTACACGTGAACTCGTCGGAAAAAATTGGGATTTCCTTGATTCATTGAGCGACATCAATTGGGAAAATTTTTTGTGATTTTACGTTAATCAATGGGTAGCTAATTTACTTTCTCAGTATAAGGATATTTGAAGTTTTGATTCTATAATAATTGTGAGATCGAATGATTTTATTATCTTTTTTATTCTTTGTCTATTTATATATTTCTTGTGATCATTTATATTATTCTTTTGATTGATTATACAATACAAAGTACATGTTGTTTAATCGTCAGAATAATATCTTGCCAGTTAGAATTCTAGACCTGTAATTTTTTTAGAAAATTCTAACATAAGTGGTAAAATAACAAATTGATAACAATTAAAGTATTCAATTCATGTTATATAAATATATAACTTAACTTAAATGAATTTATCGTATATATTCATTAGTTGTTAAGAAATTAAATCCTAAGAACGTTTCTAGCACTGTTTTGAAAAAGTAAAAAAAAGATAGGTTGTTCGGTCGTATTAACAGCCATAACCAATTTAAAGAAAGAATAAAGGATTTTATATTTGCATCAATGATTAATTGTTAGAATCAATTCTGAAATTATACATTGAGTTGGATATTTGTCACATATATTATTTTCTTATCAATTTGCATATTTAGAATTTTTACACTTTAAATTGTTTATTTAAATTTACTTTATTTTGTTAATCAAAATCAAATCCCCCTTTCATTTTAGTTGTTCTACTTCTGAAAAATTAAATCTCACCCATTTCTGTGTATATGACCTTGCTCGCTACTATTGCAATTTTTACATTTTAATAGCAAGTTTATTATTTATTGGATTTGACACCCACAAGAAAAGTAGAATGAAAATAACACCCATTGAGAATCTGAATGGCAATGTAACTAGCTAATGACTAAACTTTCCATAACTAATCATATTGGCCATCAAAATGTCCAAAAAGTTTTTCCATTATTCGTCGAACTCGCTGACATATTATAGATAAATGTGAACAATAATTTTTAGAGAATATACAATTAGAACGAACGAATGAGAATGTGATTCTGAAAGATCTAAACGAACGAGCAGCACAACTTCGATGATTTTTCCATGTGGAAATTAAACAAGCAGATACCAGTGAAAATGCCGCAACTTGTGATACACATGATACATAGCATTGTACTGACTTATGCCCTACCATTTTATTCAGTCATTGCTAGGGCAAACAACATAAAATTCTTAAAACTAATGATTTTACATTAAAAAACATGAAAGAAAAATTAAACATCAATGTGTAACACTTAAAGTTTTGGCTTGTCCCCTTTGAAGTTTGTATTGCCTAACAGGTTCATTGCATGGCTGGTTGGGATGGCAGTGGGGGCGGGGTAGGGTTGGGTTAGCCATACACTGAACCCACCTCATGAGTCTTGAAGTTGCCCCCGAACCCACGAATTCATGGGTCGGGTCTGGTCGGGTTGAGTCAGGGGGCGGGGTGGGGAGATCATGACCCACAAAAAGGACCCCATGAATTTTTTCTCCATTCTATCATTGTTATGTGCAACGCATTATTAATTGGTAAGTGTAAAATAAAATAAAATTTTTATTTAGAATTTTAAAGTTTTCATCCTAAACTAATATAATAACATGATTCTTTCAATTCGATAGAAAAATCCTTCCAAAAGATTTTAAAAAAGGGAAAATTCTTAGTAGCTGATCACGGATCTATGGGAGTGGGTCCAACCTAACCGGGACCCACCTTAGACCTATACGGTGAGGCAGACAATGTTGCCCCATACCAACTCCTTTGTCCCGATTAGGCGTGGCGGGGTCAATCATATTAGGGGAGCGTCCCCACAAGTTTGTGGGTCGATGGGTCAAATTGTCATCTCTATCAGGCTAGATGGACATGCATTTTTCCTACCATCTCCTAACAATTTTGTTGAATGCAAATTGATCTTTTGAACTTGGCAAGCATTCTGGAAATTCCAGTAGAAGACTAGCAACAATGAAGCTTCTTTCTTGGGTTCCAAACCGGAAAACAATTTGGACACAATTCTTCTTCCATTACAGCTGACTGGCGCCGGAAGTAGACGGATTTGTAGACACATCGGCTCATGCTATATTAAGCAATTCTGATTTATCAAGGCCAGGGTTGGTGTATAGTTTGGGTGGTTCAACAGGAAAGGCTCTCTCATTGTTTATACCAATTTATTATACTACTACGCTTTTTGGAATTTTTTTTTTTAAATATCACGTTTATATATAATGTATAGTTCATAGAACATATTTTTGAGCTGTCCATTGTTCAAAAATGTTCACTCACTCATTAGTGGGTGAACTTACACTGCCCCCGCCTACATGGGCCGGTCATTGATCCGCCCACATGTGGGCGGGTCTACCTATATGTGGGCAGACCAATCACAGCCCCCCATGTAGGCGGGGGCAGTGTAAGTTTACCCACCAGTGAGTGGGTAAACGGGATTATTCCATTATTCGCTACCAGTTTGAAAAAACGTATAATTCGTTGTTGTGATATATTAATATTAATATCCACAAATCCCAGCCGCCTTCATTTATTTTATCTTTCTTTTCGGCAAGCATCAGCTTCAGCTCCAACGAACTGATGAGGAAGAGGAACTGGCTCGTATTGTTTTAAACTTTGAATTAGGGTTTGACTTTAGCTTGGAACAACAAAACAAATAGCTATTTTAGGCTAATTAGCACTATTTGCCTTGACGTTTGGGTTTTTTACGCTTTTCATCCTGATCTTTTTAAACCAAATAATTACACCCTCAATGTCAACCTCTTTTGAGCGATCTACCCCTTCCGTCAATTGATATTAGTTTCACCATTAAATAATCAAATTTTTTAACTAAAAGACCAAGATACCCTCAAAATATTAAATTACATTTGAATTTTTTGGATTTTCAAATCCTCTTTTAAATATTATATTATAATTAGTAAAGATCCGACTTAATTTTCAACTTAAACGAATTAAATTATTCTAGTTTCTTTTGCTTTATGTTATTTTGACCCTTCCACTTTTATGAACTTTTGATTTGATGTGAATTTTTGGGGCCAGTAAGGCAGTAACTGTATTTGACCTATTTCTCTATAATAATTTATAATCCCGCAAAAAAAATTTATAAATATAACAAGAATTTTATTTTGTCTACACGCATACATATTATTATACATGTGTAAATATGTGTTAAACATCTAAGTTATAATTATCTCACACTTGTAGTCTAGATATGTGTCACATATTACGCGCATACATAATAACATGCATGTGTGGGCAAAATAAAATTTTTCTATAATTATAATATAACTAAAAGCAAATGCGCTGGATACATAAAATATATGTATATATATATATATATGGATTAAAGTTTGTGGTACCCTTTGGTGTATTTTTCTCCCCAAATTTGTCTTAAATAAGGTCATTTTAGATTTTTTCTTACATTTTAGGTAAATTTCGGGGTAAATTATATATTAACTAGTTGTATACCCGTGCGTTGTACGAAATAGAATAATTAGCTAAAAAAATGCTTGATAATTTAAAGAACCAAATAATCACAATTTTATTGTGTATTACTTACTCATAATATACACGTGTGTGCTCTTCCGATCTAATTTTATTGCTTACAGTTCTTTCACTTGGCACAAAAATAATTTATAGAATAGTACTTTAAACTAATAAATTGTCATTTATAGAACAGTACTTTAAACTAATAAAAATGAGAATTAATGAGGAATTTTTTAATATGAATTGAATTTCACGTTGAATGTGAAAACTAAGAAACTATGAAAAAGAGAGCATATAAAATTTATGTAACTCCAAATTTATCATACAACCATATCTTTGTCCAATAAATATAGTACAAGAACTCTAAAAAGCATTTAGAATGTAGATGATATTCGTTTGTCAAAATGAATTCTTTGCCACATTCATTCTCTACAATATATTCTTGAAAAAATTATTTTTCGCATATCCTCATATAGTGTCATACATTCTCCAAAGAAATCACTATTCACTAAATTCATTAAAAAAGATCTAGAAGTACACACCCTCATACTACAAAAGACCCAAGATAAGTAATATTACAACAAATAATAAATTCTATATGATTTACCTATAGCATTAATTTTTAATCACTTTCCGCTCTTCCGATCTGAATTAAAAGAATTTTTTATTTTTGCTTTAAATCATCATCATCAAATATTATTATTATTTTATCCCCTAAACTTATATTTTTACCTATATATAGATTTCCACAAAAAAAATAATAAATTAAATAATGTATCAAAAATATAGCCATAGATTTTATAACATGTGGTTTATCATATTGAATTGAATTAAAGTAAAAGTTTTGAAACTGATTTAATTTTAACCATTTTCCACTCTAAAAAAATTAAAAGAATTTTTTATTCTTGTTCTAAATCATCATCATCAAGTATTATTACTATTATATTCCTTCAACTTAAATTGTTACCAATATATAAGTTCCCACAACAAAATAATAAATTAAGTAATGTAGTAAACATATAGCCATAGGTTTTATTTCATGACATGTGGTTTATCATATTGAATTTAATTACAGTAAAAGTTTTGAAATTGATTTAATTTTACTTTTATTATTATTATTATTATTATTATGTCATCCATTTCACAAGTAGGCATTTAATCGAAATAATAAGGAAGTCCCAATAACCCAAGACTTGAAATTTGTCTGTCAACTGTTAAAATTTTGAAGATATATAAAATCTTTGAAGATAGTCTAAAAACAAATAGAATAGATATATCTATTCTATTTGAAGCTTAATTAGGAATGTGCATATATATATATACACACACATATATATACAATATATATATATATGAAAAAAATATAAGATTAGAGATAAACTTGCAATCCCAAAACTTGAAAGCATATGAAATAAAAGTATATATAAGCGGAAGAGTAGATATATATATATTTATTTATTTATTTATTTTATTTTTGTAGAAAATATCTTGACTCAAAAATCAAAACCCGAGATATAAATTTTATTATATATATTATAATATAATATGTTATAATACAATATATATTATGATTACATATATTATATATCGACGCTCTTCCGATCTTGTGTATAAAATAAAAACATATATATGAGATATTAGAGATTTAATTTGAAGCTTAATTAGTTACAAATGCGTATATATATTATTATTAAAATAGAAAAAAGAGCTATATATAAGTAGGATAGTGATTTTGGTGGAAAAATTTGTATATGACCACTATCCTACTTTAATATATATATATATATATATAAGATATTTACTTTTTTTTTTAACTAATTAGGGATTATAGTCCTTAATTGTTGTTATCTCCAGGAATCTTTAGATTTTGCAAATCCTTTCTGATTTATTATCTTTGTTAATCGACCACTGGGATATCACAAATTTAAGATTTCTATACCGATATATCTTATCTTCTTAAATATTTTGCTGGATTAATATATATTCAAAGTTTTTTAATTTTTTAATTCAAATTTTTTTAACATATATGTTATCTATGAAGTTTTTCATAATTTATATTAGAGTATATCCATTTTAGCTAATATATTAATTTTTAATAATTTTTTATATATATTTTATCGAGTCGTTATTACGTTACTTCTTTCATATATAATAAATATAGTTTAATATTATATATAGTTTAATTAATGTTTCGTAGTTTACAAAATTTCCGTCACAATATAGCCACGTTGAAAAATAAAATGTTTAATTTCTAGAGTATAAGTATGACAATGTGTCAGGATCGGGATCGGGTATGATACACTTGTTATCCTACTCATCAAAATTTTTTTCCATCCCCACTTAAATTGGAGAGGGGTCGACGACGGGTTAATACGGATAATTCATAATACATTTATTGGCCAATTTAGATATATTTATATACTTTTATTTACAGCTTTTGTTTAATAAATAGTATTATAAACACTAAAATTGTAATTGAAATTACTAAACTTTCTTGATAAGTTTTATCATCTTTTTACTTTTCAAACCACTAAAATTTTTATCAAATATTTCTATTGTTATCAAATAACAGTTAAACATGCCAGATAAGAGAAAAATTATCATGACCTTACTCCCCTGGCTCATTGTTAAGTCGGGTTGATTTCTTTATATCATCCCCGACCTAATTACTCCTTTAGTCTAGTATTCCTCGACATCTTAATAGGATCGGTACCCATATATATTGAGTTTGGTGGGTTTTTTTCAACTCATACTAATGTCGCTTAATACCATACCATATCCAGTAAGCACATAGTAAATATTAGCTAACAACAAGATAATCAAAACATCGCAATTTTATTTGGCTAATCATACATATTAATTAACATTTCGTAATAACGTTAGATAGATAATTTGATTTGGTATCTTGCCGTACAATGTACGGGTGAAAATCTAGTTGGCTAATAAATGGTCCAGTTAAGGAATTAATTACAAAAAGGGTTATTTAAATAAATAGATATACTTTGCTCTCATTTATTTCAAAAATCAGATTGCACACTACAATTCACAGAACCTGATGCTTATGGTCGCTAAATTGTAAAAATCTGGTATATGGATGGGACAATAATAAATAAATACAATTAACATGCCTCAAATCACAAATTTAAAACCCACAAACCAAAAGTTGAAGCTAAAATTCAGGATTGATGATAATCAACACTAAGGATAAAATTCAGGTACTTCAATACTCCAAACCAATGAGGAACTCACACATGGGTTTTTAGGCTTGATTTTTGGGATGCTTCAACCCATGTGTAGGTTGTTGGGGTTTTTTTTTTTTTTTAAATAATAGATGTTTTTCATTTATTCAAAGAAAATTACCGCTGAAGAAAAGGTGATAGTTCAACCCTTTTCCAACTTATAGGCAGAGAAAAGACAAAGCTGAAAACATAAAACATAAAAAAGGAATCCAAACAAATCCAAAACAGTTTTAAAAGCTTAATTAAAAAACCATTATCCAATTATCCATCAAATATACATTAGGTGGGTGATCAAAAATGTTGGAAATAAACTTGATTTGAGCCAAAACAAAAAACTTGAGCTTAAAAGTCTAGTAGAAAGAATTTTTTAGAGGAAGATCAATAGGCCTATTCACTAGAAACTCTTTTGGGTGATATTTGTAAGAGATATTTCTAGATATTTGTATGATGAATAAATATCTAAATATACTTGTATAGAGAATTCTAGATGATGAATTGTAACCATTAGATTGAAAGAATTGTGGCAAAATCCTAGCCATTAGTTAAGGATGTGTCATTACTATAAATATGGGTGTTGTACTCCATTTTGTATGGAGTGAATGAAGTGAAAAAAAGGGAAATAAAATGAAAGAGTTCTTTTGTAATACTTTCTCCTCTTATACTATCAATTCAATTCAATTGTTCCCTTCTTGCAATCCTTTCATGCCTTCTTAAAATTAATTTTCGTGTTCTAACAAAAACTATACCACCACAAGTTGCTCCCATTCAAAATGTCAACAAAGCACAGGACGAATGAACAAAATGAAGATGATTACATTTTTAATTTCATGAGAAAACTAATTAACATCATAAATAGTTAATATAAACTAGAAAATTTAAACGAGTAACTGCCTTGTATTGCTGCTTCTTCCTCTACCCTAATTAGATGACAAAGCTTGAACTAGATGACCCTAAGCTCTCTCTCTCTCTCTCCTCTCTCTCTCTCTCTCTCCCCCCTCCCTCTCTCTCTAAATAATGGGCTCTCCATCGAGAGTTGCATTACATATATAACCTGCTGAGTTTTTTTTCTAGCTTGTCCAACTTCCGATCTCGTCCCCTTACTCAGAGAACTCTTAACCTGTTATCATCTAGGTCAGTCAAATCATAATATTTGATTCCTTTGAAAGCATCAACCAAGTCATGAACTTTTTGTGCCTTCTCTTTGAAGGAACATTCCTTCACCTCGTATTTGACAATCTGCAAAAAGAAAATATCAAGTTAATAATTTTAAAAAATAAACAACATTTTTATCTATATATACAATATATTTACCTTGAATGTCATTATTATTTTTCAAATTTAACATAGAGTAATATAGAGAGCGGGAGACACTGTGTTCATAAGAGACCGAGTGGGGGCTTATATATAGAGAAAGCACAATAGAACATTATAGAGAGCAATAGAATATTCTAAACAAAGGAACATTTTATTCAAAATAAGTCAAAACACGAGACTTAAACCCATCTCCTACAAGTAAGGTAAATATGTTATGCCGACCCCTACAATATGCAAATTCAACGCGAAGAAGGAAAAGGTAGAAAATAATATGCCATATAATTTGTATGAGGCTCCATGGTAATTTGTGATACTTGCATCATTATTTTGTGCTTTCCAGAACATCAATACGACCTGATGGTTTGAATATGCTGACTCCAAAGAAACCTAATTAACTGTTTGGAGTTAATTTGATTATCATGCATGACCTATAGCTATATGAGACATGCATGCATATGATAGTTGGAATATGTTGATTCCTAACAAATTCCTTGTTCATGAAAAAACAGAGCCTCTTTGGTTAAGAGTTTGATTAGAGATAATCAACATGGAAGTACACAAAAATATTTCTTAGGACCCCGATACTGAAATTCAAACATTAATTGTCATCATCATCTCTAGATTATGTTATCCTCCAATTCTCAGGAACACTCTCAATCATTTACACTCTGTGTTTTATTTTTAATGATTCAGCTTCCGTTCACCATCCCTGGATCCCACCTCTATGATCCCAACATTGTTCTAAAAGGGGAAAAAAAAAAGAATGAAAAAAAATCGATATACATTTCTCTTCTTTTTTTATGACAAAGTGTAACTATATGATCACCGCCATTTTATTCATATCACCACTGTTAAAATTTATTTGTATAAATGCATCATGCATGTATTACAAAAACAAATCCTAAACTAATTATTAAAACACAAAAATGACGGTTCTAAAAAAAGAGAATCAAAAGAACGTAAGAGTGACAGTAACTACGTATCATAGCCTAATCACAAGAACTCAATGTCTATTTCTTCTCTAGAAATACTTTGATTATTTTCCAATTCGTGTATCAGAACAAGCCTAAATTTAATTCCAAATCAGAATCTACCCTTTCCTACAAGACAGATGCATGCATTGGACACTAAATGCATAATAATTAATCTTTTTTATTTTGGTTTTTTCTTTTTAATTTCTCTTTTTTGAGTACTAATCGTTTTTGTTTATTTAGCCACCGGTCATTTAATTTTACCAACCTCAACAAGCTAGCTGAATTTAGAGAGCTAGCACGCGTGAATAAAAATAATTATACTACTACAATAATAATTTAATTAATCTGAAAGCATAAATAACTCAAGAGTTTTAATATACACTCCTTTTTATTTTTTATTTTTTTAATAGATCGGAAGAGCACCAACTAGGCTACAACATCATTTTTAGACATCCGCCTTACCTAGCTAGTTGGGTTTGGAATTCCCCTGCCATTTTTATTAAAATCTAAAAAAAGGTACAACTCAGGAGGAGGTATAAAACATGACCTCCAACTGAATGTACAATAAATGAAAGCAGTAAATAAGGAGATACTACCTCCTTAACACTGGAATCAATAAGAGCATGAACCCCGTACTCTATGTAACCTTGTCTGATCCAGCCATCAGAAGCAAGAGTATCAACAACTTGGTTGCCCTCGCAAACAATGTGCGAGAGTCTGTCTCTGTCAAAGTGCAACTGCTGCCGAATGTGCTGAATAATGATCTGAAGGTTTCACAGACCGCCTCCGTGAAGAATGCAATGGATAGCAACCGCAGAATCAGCCTCCATCTAAAAATCTAAGATACCAAGCGACATGGCTAGTACAATACCATTGAGGATAGCGCGAAGCTCAGCTTCCAAAATCATACAATCCCCGTAATCAACAGAAAAGGTACGAACACAGCGCCCCCTAGAGTCCTTGATAATACCACCTCTACCAGCTCTCCCATCAACAATACATCAATCTGTGTTCACCTTGTGAAATCCCACAGATGGTTTCCACTAAAAAACCAAAACAGGAGGGAAAGTAAGGGGAGTGGAAACAGAAATTCCAAACCTAGAAACTAGATCAGTGTCTCCTCTCTAGTGCATGAAGCGAAATGCTCTGCCAATGTGAAGAAAAGATGTTGCCTGTTACACACGCCAGATAATCCTCATAGCATCTACAGCTATGCCTCTGTATTTCGCATCATTCCACTCCTTCCACAAAAACCAAAACATAAAAAGCGGCATAATGATCTAATGTGTCCCGATCTGACTTTGTGTCCAGAAAATTAATATACCCTCTTGATGGCAATTTTTTTAAGGAAATAATGTTGGGCTCCTTAATATATCACTAATAAGGAGTTCGCATGTTGTTTCCTTAAAAAAATTGCTCATGAGGGTATGTTAACATGTCTATGCCCATATAAGATCGATACATAGATTATTGAAATGGGTCTCATCGTTTTTAAATCAACCACTCATGTATTCTTGCATGAGCATGGAGTATATATTAGCGTACTTTTGTGAGACTATATCAAAATTTTTGGTAAATGACTTGTTAAACTGTGAATATATAACTATCGATCTTTTTGCCAGAAATGCCCTTTTCTATCAAATTTCGTTGATTTCCATTAGCTGATTGTAAGTCAAATTATTTTTATTAAACAAAGGGAAAGATGCTGCATTTTCATTGGTGGCTACTTGTTTTTCCAAAGAAAAAAGGTCCTCAATATTGCTTTATATAATTACTGCTTTTGAAAACATATTTTCCCGGGACTTCCTGAGATTTCTAAAATAATTGCATTCTTTTGCTAAATGAGACTTTCTTAGATTGCACTGACGCCCCAAAATGCAATGTGAAAAATTGCGAGTTCTGTCACTTCCGGTTTCATTAAAAAGTAAGAATCACAAGAACAGAGTAGACTATAATTTATTACTGCATTTTGGAAACAATTTTTCTAGTGACCAAAGTAAAAGCAAGGCCTAGAAGCTATGTGGAAATTTGTATTCTTCGGCTAAGTGGGACTTTCTTAGACCACAACGACCGGAGAGTAACTCAGAAACTTCCAATATTCTTCCTTATCAGTTTATTAACTTTGACGCAAACCGAAGGGAAAGAAAAAATAAACCAGTAGAATGTGACTAATATGTACCATCTGTTGACTTCCACAACGTATTATTAACGACACTTAATTGGACATATATAGAAGTGAAGTTGTCCAAATTTGTACTTATATTTGTTCTCCAAATATGAGTGGAAAAATGCCGGTATAGAGATCTCAAAAATCTTTTTATCATCACTATAACAATGGGGCTTAAATGTTCCATCAAAATAATGAATGTGCTTCTTTTAATTCTTCTTTCACTTTGCGTGAAACCAACTTCAGGCAGAGCAGCAGCTAACGAAGTCAGATGCATAGAGAGTGAGAGACAAGCTCTTCTTATGTTTAAGCAAGGCCTTGTCGATGATTATGACTTTATTTCATCATGGGGAGTTGAAGAAGAAAAAAGGGAATGTTGCAAATCGAACGGCATCAAATGTTGCAACAGATCTGGTCGAGTGATTGTCCTTGATCTCGGTGGTCAATCAATGAGAGGTAATTATATCAGCCCTGCACTTCTTGAGTTAAGGCATTTGAATTATTTGGACCTTAGTAGCAATGATTTCACTGGAATCTGAATACCAGAATTCTTTGGTTCTTTTAAGAAATTAAGATTCTGGAAACTTCAGCTACATTCTTTATTGTGGATATTCCTTCTCAACTTTGGAACCTTTCAAACCTGAAAACTCTTGATCTTAATCAAAAAATTAATAGTGATGGTGATTTTTACCCATTCTCTGAATTTGGCCTGACAATCAAGAACCCTGAGGGGCTTTCTCATCTTTCATTGTTATCATATCTTGACTTGAGTGGTATTAATATTACTGAAACCAATTGGATGCCACAAACAACAAAGCTTCCATTCCTAAAGGAGTTGCACTTGCACCACTGCCAACTTCAAAGAGTTGTACTCTTTGTCAATTCTTCTTCTTTACCCTGTATTTCTATCCTCAATTTATCTTCCAATTATCTGACTTCCAGTTTCACATTCCATTGGTTGTTTAACTTCAGTGCAAGTCTTACAAACATATATTTCTCAAGCAATCAATTAGACGGTCCTATTCCTGATAAGCTTGGGGAAATTACTTTTCTCCAGCGCCTTGAATTATATGACAATATGCTCCAAGGTGGGATTCCAAAATCTTTGGGCAACTTGAGTTATTTAACTGAATTTATCTAGGCTTTAACAATTTAAGTGGACTGCTTCCAGTGTTATTGCGGAACTTATCAGGGAATGCAGAGACTACGCTTGAAATTTTGGAATTATAAAGTAATCAATTTTCGGGTTCTTTGCCAAATATCACTAGATTTTCGTCATTATGAAATTTGGGACTATTTGACAATCAGTTGAATGCGTTTCTCCCACAAAGCCTGGGCCTGCCTTCTACTCTTGAATATTTAGACTTGGAATACAACAAAATGGCAGGATCATTGCCGATTTGAGACCAGTTCCTTCATTGAACATACTATTTATTAATGGAAATCAACTGGAAAACCTGCAAGAAAGCATTGGACAGCTATCCAAGCTTGAAGACTTAGATGCCTATTCAAATTTGTTCAACTTGACAGCCATGGAAGCCCACCTCTCAAACCTTTCCAGCTTAAGACCCCTTGCTCTATCAAATAACAGTCATCTGTCTTTGAAGTTGAGCTCTCAATGGGCTCCTCCTTTCCAATTGGATGAATTGTTCGTCCGCCACTGCAATGTGCGGCCTCATTTTCCTAAGTGGATTCAAACTTAAAAAACTCTCATTGAAGCCGATCTCTCCGACAATGGTGTATCAGAGACAATAATTAATTGGTTCTGGAATATATGTCTCCCATAAAATACTTGAACATTTCTTATAATCAGATTGGCGGTACCATTCCTGATATCATAGCAGCTCTTACTGATGTAGACTTAAGTTACGATAACTTTTCAGGTCGAATTCCATCACTTCTCCAATAATAAGTTCTTTGGATCAATTTCCCACTTGTGTAAATTACTTGATGACTTGATCAGAATCCTTGATCTCTCTAACAACCATTTGAGCGGAGAGCTTCCCAACTGTTGGATCAACAAAAACCAACTCATTGTTCTGAATCTGGACCAGAATAACTCTTTGGGTAAAGTTCCCGATACTGTCGGCACTCTACAAAATCTCATGACATTGCAATTGTGCAACAATAATTTCACGGGCAAGCTGCCCTCCTTTTTGAAAAATTGCACCAACTTGAGGGTAATTGATTTGGGAGAAAACATGCTAACGGGAGAAATACCGACATGGATTGGAGCTCACCTAAAAAATTTGAAAGTTCTCAGCCTCCAATTTAACAAGTTTCATGGAGAGTTCCCACCAACAATTTGCCAGCTTATCAATATTCAAATTTTAGATGTTTCTGGAAATAACATATCAGGAAAAGTTCTTCTCTGTTTTAAGAATTTTACTTCTTTGCTTCAAAAGGATAGCTCAATTGAAACACGTTAACCCACCACCTATATAATATCTACTTTTTTTCAAATTTTACTTCAACAGTGTCATGGTTTTCTGGAAAGGACAAAAATTAGAGTATTGAAAATTGGGACTTTTGAAATGTATTGGTCTTTCCAGCAACAAATCAACTGGAAACTTTCCCCGCGGAGTTTTCTAATCTAAGAGGTTTGATTTTCTTGAACTCTTATCGAGGAACCAATTGACCAGGAACATAATTTCTAATATCGGCCAAATGGAGATGTTGGAATGGCTCGACTTGTCTAAAAACCAGTTTTCTGGAGAGATTCACCGGCCTTGCACGTCTACATTATCTTAGCTTTCTGGACTTATCAAACAATAATTTAACGGGCGAGATTCCATCAGTGACTCAAATACAGAGCTTTGACCAATCGGTGTATAGTGGGAACAGATTATGTGGGCTTCTTCTACCAAAGCGTTCTTATGATGCTCCAGACACGTCACCAAATGATCATGGCCAGAACAGGCCTGAGGGTAATCGACCAAAGCGGTCGCTCAAGGCCTCCAGTTAGAACGTGTTGAAAAGTTTATAGTCGAGTTTTTTGAAATATATGTCCAAAGCATAGAATAAAAATAATCTGTATACAATTATATCATAAATTAGTTAGCAGTCTAGTGGTAAAGTTATATATTTTAATCTCTATCTTTATTATAGGTCTACACGACGCTCTTCCGATCTATCTACAAATTTGATTTTATTTGTTTAAGGGGCCAATTTAAATTTTCATTTTTTTGGGTTTAATAATAGTTACAATTCTTGTAATTTTTATTAATACCAAATATTAAATTTGTAGTATAATTTTATACAAGAATGGGGCCCTCTTAATGTTTTAGCATGTATATGTACTTTTTAAATAATAAAATATAATCAAATTGACAAATATTAAAGCCTATTGAATTTCTTTGAATATTATTAAAACATTTACTTATTCTGCTTACCTATTTAATATGAAATTTAAATATTCAAAGTTTAAATCGTTAAAATTGTGTTTAATCTGAAATTTTTAAAAAAAGGGCCACCATTTAAATTTCGCATAGGGCCTCTTAAATCTATGGACCGGCCCTGATCATGGCAAAGGAACCATAATAGAAGAAAATGACGAGTTTGTAACTCGTGAGTTCTATATCTGTTTAGCATTTGGTTTAATTACTGGATTTTGGGCTGTTATTATTACTCTGGTGCTCAAGCATTCATGGAGGCTTATGTACTTCAGCTTCTTGAGCAACACTAGAGATTGGATTCACGTGACGGTGATAATCACTGTGAAAAGATTTAAAAGGAATTTTTGGGGATAATTGGTAAGTATACAAATTTACAAGCTTCAATAATTTCCTTAGAATCATTTACTTGATTTCTTGTTGAAAATTTCTCTGTGTTTCAATGCTCTGAAGTCTGAAATCAGGTTGGCATCTTACTACATCCACGTGCATCTATCTGTAAGTTCAGCCTACGATTCAAATTTTAAGCCATTCCATTTATTGTCTGTCTCTGACAAATCTGTATTTCTTACTCAAGTCTCGTAATCATCAGGCCTGTGAGCAACTGGGGCAACAGCGATTCTGAAGAAAAGAAATGAATAAAAGCTTCACGTGTGTCTGTTTGTTTGTGAGAATCTTTGTGTTTGTAGGATTGTGTAAGCAGATATGCAGAACTTTATGTCATATTCAGACATTTTCAGTTCTAACCAAAGAAATTGCAATTCCAGTAGCCAAGCGATGGCTCCTGAAGGCCATTGAAGAACGTATTTGAACATTTGTTTGTTGTTCAAAATGTTTAGTCCAATACTTGATTGGATTTTATTTTTTTCCCTTAAAAGGCTTTCAAAATCCAGAACATGATTGGGAGAAATCTTCAAAATCGTAAACTTGACCATCATTTCTCCTGAATTCTCGTACCCCTAAGAAGACAAAATTCCAACATTGATTTACTTTTTAAAATTAAATTTACTTCAAATTTCAAATTGGAGTAAACCTCCCTTTACTTGGGATTAGATGAACGGATTCTTGCTAGTTGAGTTCCCTCGTGTATGCGGGAAAAGGATCTAGTGTTGAATCCCAAAATAGAAGTTTCAAGTTCTTTCATGTTCAAGTGATCAATTTTTTTCAAACTCAATCTTAACCATACATTTTACTTTTACTAAGATCAAGTGAACGAATCCTTTCTTGTCAAGTTCTCAATGAGTATTGAGTATCTAAAAAATAAAAAATAAAAAATAAACGGCTTTGAATCCCAGGTAGAAGCATTATTGTTGCCTGCACTTCTGCTGGAAATTACATTGACGTTTGCTCTCCACGGTATACTCAAATGTCAACAAAGTAAAAGCTGGTGGTCTTTCATTCCATCCGGGAAGACATTCTTTAATGAATATCAAATTATTATTTTGAATAACGCAATCATTATTTGAATTATTATTTTTCTATAATGAGAAAATATTTAATTTAACTAATAAAATTTTTTAAAAAATGAAAAATACTACATAAAAAAAAATTATTCAACACGGGCTATTGCCGGGGCTTGCCCGGGCGTAGATCCATCCGCCCATGGTTAATCTATCTTGCGCGTCATCTCCGATCGTTGCATGGATTGCACCAAAAATCTGCTCTATTTAGCATAAATTGACATATACATATAGAGTAATGAACAATATTAGAGCCTATAGTGTCCGTTCTGATGAAGTTACTCAAACATGATTAATTTTGCCGTAAGCAAATAATAATACATTAGATCACAACTTGACAGGAACTCATTAATATTAATATTCTCTAATAATAATATATTAGATCACAAATAATATATATATATATATACATACATATATATATAATCTTCTCGAATGCAGGATGACAACTTGACAATGACTCATTAAACTAACGTGACAAGCAAAGTAATTAAACAATACTAGAGTCTTTGATGAAGTGACTGGGTATAATTAAAATTTTCCCCATTTTTTAATTTACAGGTAGCGTCGTGGTTTAGAAGTAATGTCGCTAAAAACAAATCGTCAGCTGAAATAATCAAGAAAATATCATTTTCCCATGATGATATTTATCCTACTGATCCAGGTGGACAGGTCACGCCACATATTGAGAAATAATGAGAATGACAACAACCGACCAGAAACCCGTTCCCTTCTCCAGATTCACACTACCAAGCACTTTTGTAGAACCTAGCTAGCTAGAGTGATGGACAAAAGAATTCGATCATTCTTGAATTTGATGCACCTAGCTAGAGTGATAGACAAATTCTATTTCAACAAATTAAGTGTACAAAATTTGACAAAATAAACATTAGCATAAAAAGTGAGTTCTGGTCCAAAAAGAAGCTTCACTCGTCAAGCTCAAGTCATGTTAAATAGATCGATTGTGAAATTCATGCATTAGACATCGATTTTGACGTTTGGGCTTGATTAGAAATTATTTTCTATGGAAATGGTATTTTCCACCCAAATTTGCATGAAACAATAAACGAAGTTTATTTTTCAAGAAAAATTTTCTATTTTAGGTAAAAAAAATTGAGATTTTTCTTGAAATTAAGGAAAATTGATTCCCATGAGGGAAGACGGGAAATCATTTTCTATAGAAAATAAAAATTTCTATTCCTTTTTCACTCTCCAATCAAACACACATCTCGCACTTCCGATCTAGTCTTCTTATATCTATCTGTACATACACATAGTTAGTTAATGAAAAAGAAGCGTCAATTGCTATGGAAAAGCCGACTCAGAAAAGAAATTGAAATAAAAATAAAAATAATGACTATAATTATATAAAAATTAAAAATAAAAAGTGGTTTGAACAAATGTTACAATGGGTATGCTTCTTACGTTTCAGGCAGGAGGTCCTAAGTTGAACCATACATGTCCCTCCCCTATTTTCCCCTCCCCTATATCCCCAGTGTACCCAAAAAAAAAAAAAAATTAATGATAACAAAAAAAATCCCTAAAAGAATTGTCCAAGAAAAATACAAAATTTCTTGGCTTAGAACTAATAATAATTCCTATACGAACAATATTAGAGCCCATATTGTCCATTCTGATGAATATAATTAATTTTTCCTTAAACAAATAATAAAGAATCTTTATATGTCGCACCAAGGGTTGACGTTGACTTAAACAATGCGCTGATCGATAGGTAGATGCATTCTCCCCCACAAGCTGCTATATTTATTATAAATCAAACCGAATTTTCATACTATTTTTTCTCCATTGGGCTCTGTACATTGATTGCACCATGCACTAACTTACATATGACCAATTCTTCTTCTCATTCATTAAAGTCAATGCTTTCCACTCCTTTTCGTACGTACTCAAATTTCTTCTTCTAGCGCGTAATCCCTTAACCCTTCCTTCAATACATAAACTTCTCCAAACCATTCAGACAAGCAAGCAAGAAACAGATAGAAATGGGGAAGATAACCTCTGAAACCCCAAATGAAACCACAATAATAAACCATTTTAGCCATCCACACCCTTGAAACTCCACAATTTTCAAGTTCAAACCCAGCAAACCCTAATCGCCCCATCTTCTTGTTGTTCAGGATGCATGCTTCAGGTCACTGGATTGACTTACAGTTGCATCACTTGCAACTATTTTCTCCACAAGAAGTGCTCCGAAATGCCGCAGAAAATCTCCCATCCTTTCCACAAACAGCATGTTTTTTCTCTACTTCCGAAGCCGGTTTATCCCAGTGGAGTCTTCCATTGTGATGCTTGTGGGGAAGTTGGCAATGGCTTCTCCTATCACTGCAAAGAGTGCACCGTCGATATGCATATACTTTGCTCAGTTATGCCGATGTCACTTACTCATGCGTCTCATCCACACCGGTTGAATCTTACTTTCGAGTGCCCTTATCCTTATAAGAGTTTTTGCTGTGATATATGCAGAAAGAATACTGTTTCGAATCATTGGCTTTACAGATGCAATCCGTGTGGATTCGACGTGCATTTGAATTGCGCAAAAACTGTAATGAGGTCTTCTTCTACGCCTCATCAAATGCCTCATATGCAGCAAAACCCTACAACAAATTTCTCTTTTCAATCTCAAACTCCAATCCCTCAACCATTTACTTCTTTTCTCCGACCTCAAACTCCGATCATTCCACAATCATTTACATCTTTTCAGCCTCAAACTTCTATCATTCCACAATCATTTACATCTTTTCAGCCTCAGACTCCGGTGCCGAATGTCAGTTTTGGCATTCCGGCGCCAGCTTCTACAGTTACGCCTACCTATGGGGATAGACAGTTCACCGAAGCCTATCTTCAGACACTTCAACAAATTACCAATGCTCAACAGAATTACTTCCAGACTCTGTTCAGTGCCGGTGGTGGCGGAGCCGACAGAGAAACACAACAACTCCTTCAGATGTTGTCAAACCTTAATCTAAATGGTGGAAGTGGAAGTATCCCTGGTTTTGATCCCACCGGTGGTGGGGTCGGCAGTGTTGGCATCCCGGGCTTGGATGCTTTTGGCGGTAGCGCCGGAGGACAAGATTTCTTTCAAGCGTTGATGAATGGTGGTGGAGGGCTTGCCGAAGGTGGTGGTGGAGGATTAGACTTGCTGCAATCTTTGTTGGGTGGTGGTGGGAACGGCGTTGCTGATCTTCTTGGAGGTGGTGGAGATCTTCTTGGCAGTCTTGGCGGATTGAGTGGCCTCTTTTGAGGTTTTTTTCATTAATAAGTGCTTTTGTACAAAAATAATTCAAGTGAAATTACTTGAATCTCGTGCTTTTCTTTCGCCAATGCAAATTATGTTCTATAAACTTATGATTCAGATTAAATCAAAGCTAAATGTGTTCTAATTAATTTACTTGTTTCGATGTTCATCGTGTTGTAAAATGTGAAGAACCAAAGCACGAAGAAATTGTTGGCTGTAGTTTCAGCAAAATAGGCCCCAAAATCTGATGTAAGAAATTAGGTAAATATTACATAAAAATATAATTGTTATCTGATAAGAAAATATCAGCAAGATAGGTAGAATGATTAAGTTGGGGGGGGGGGAGGGGGAATAGGGCAG
>CAVNYN010204386.1:0-26903 GCA_963692815.1 Nyctanthes arbor-tristis
TGGGCGAACCTAATTTCACCACATCACACATGGTGCCACGTCGCACCAAATGTTGGGATCTTATTAGCGAAATTCAAAAGTTAATTAAAAACAACTAACATCTAACAACTATATAAAGGCCTAAAGGAAGGAACATTCACTCAAGCTTTCTCTAACCTTATTCCTTCTATTCTAAAAATAACAAATTCGTCCAAAATTATTGAGGGTAGGGAGATAACCCTTAAAACCTATCAAACATTTAGTTTAGTAATTGGAAATGAGCCTCCATCATATATATGTAAGGAATACCACTTGAAACGTCACGTTGATCAAGGAAAATGAAGGTTCTAAAGGCATTTAACAACAATTGAAAGAGTCTTTGGAAAAATCGAGCTAAAGAAGTGAGTAACTAATACTTTAATTCCCTTTCTATAATCATGAAGCTTTGATAAGATAAACATGTATTTTGATTAATGATTTCCATGAAATGAACATGGATTTTCATGCATTAAAAAGAAAGAATGATTGATTGCATTTGAATCACTAGTCGGTTTGTATTGAATTGCTTTGAATTGTTCCTGCACTATGACCTGTCCACTGATCCCGGAGTAGGAAAGACCAGTGTAGTGTTTCATTTGAATTGATTTGCTTGGAATTCAAGTAGAGTTCAACTGAGATTCGAATGTGAATCCACTTAATTATATATGGTCATGCTTGAATTGATATAAATCTTGTACGCACCACGGGTAGTAGTTTAACTAGTGATAGGGCCTTTTTGTACATTTGAAAACTTTGTGCATGCAATGATTTGACTGATAAATGATTCTTTTAAATGAAAGGTGAATCAAAGGGTTTTGTTACTCGTTGAGTGCTCCGTACTCCCTTATTATACAATATTTGTACATGATTGAGGCTATGATATTTGAAAAGCAAGGCAAGCAAGGAGTTAGTGTATACTGGCAAACGGGAGTAGAGTTTTGCATGTAGTGGAAACATGTCTTTGAAGATATGATAAAAGCAATTATGAACTTAATATCTTTTGTATTTATAAGTATACTCACTTCTCAATAATACATATAGTGACACATCCCGTCCCAGACCATCCTACTAGGCCTGACACGTGGTGTGCGCTGACGATAAATACTAGTTTGACCTGGACCCACCACCAAGGCAAATTAAGACTTGTCTTAAAAATGTATAGACTTTTGGACTAAAATGGTTTTACAAAAAATTTGACAGAGTCTCTCCTGTAAAACAGACTTATCCAATCTGTGACAAACTCAAAAATCCACAATTAAATCCATAAATAATAATTTCCAACACCATCCATCCAATAAAACTATAAAAGAATACAAAATAGTTTTACACTTCACCTAACGTCAAAATCAATTTAAAACATTTGCAACGCTCAATGTTTCTAACTAACATCAAGTTCTGCTCAAGTTCGGTCAGCTCCTAATTTGAAAAACATTAGAAAATATATGAGTTTGTAACTCAGTGAGTGGATAAGTTCGCAAATACATATATATAGATTTCCATATTATTATTTCTAAAAATTCTGCTGAAATTTGAAATACAAGAATATAATTGAATTCGTTGGAAATCATCTAGTTAACTTGCAAATGAAATATTGAATTATGAAAATATTGATAATACTATGAATAGAATATGAGAACTTGAACTGAATCATATAATTTCTTAATATACTGTAAATTGAATTATAAAAGTCAGAAATTAGATACTTTCTTATAACTGGAAAATTCGCACCAAAGTACAGAGTAATAACACACATGTACAGAGTGATCTCGATATACAAGGCATACTATTTAGAACCGAGTGATACCGATAGTTGAGTAACTGAATAACTGGTCATACGCGCGCAGAGCAAGCCCCAAAGGCAAACACCACTATACACGGCCAAAAACCTATGTGTGTATGACGATGGGTCTCAAAGACCTATATATAAATGGTCATGCGATCTCTTGGAACAAATCACACAATGCAGAGCGGGTAATCACTGAACTGGTCAATGCACCGTGGAACGAATCACACGACGCAGAGCGGGTAATAATCACACATGTACTTTGATGGTTTTGAAAATAATTCTTATAATATGCTTCACAAATATTTCATAACATAATAATATAAATTCTTTTATCAAATCTTTATTCTCATAATGTAAACCATTCATATAGCATGATAATTATAATAGCATAATTTTTGTGAAATTGAGAATCTATAGAAATAATGAAATATTTCATAAAATACTATAATAGTTAAATCATGCAAAACTTCAAAAAAATTATTTTTCCGTTCACAGAGTTATAGCTACAATCTAA
Organism: Nyctanthes arbor-tristis; assembly: GCA_963692815.1. Classification (NCBI taxonomy): domain Eukaryota; kingdom Viridiplantae; phylum Streptophyta; class Magnoliopsida; order Lamiales; family Oleaceae; genus Nyctanthes; species Nyctanthes arbor-tristis. The sequence goes on from CAVNYN010204386.1 coordinate 2,319, forward strand.
CGTGGCTGATAGGCTTACTGTGTGTTTTTGGTGTTTGTGTGCGTTCTTTGACCCAAATGCAAGACTTTTCTTGGTTTAAATAGAAATTTGCACTTGAGGTCCCTCAACTCTTTTAAGTCTTATAAGTTGGTCTATAATTCCTAAAAATTTTCATACAAACCCTCCAATCATTATCTTATCCCTTTTGGCACCTTTATGACTTGGACTTTGACCCAATAATTTTTACTTTGACCGAACATATAGCAGAAAATAATTTAGGAAAATTCGGTCGTAACATATAGTTTTGCGACTTGTAATATATATGACGGAACGAATGTGTATTTTTTGTAATGGTTTGAAACTTACCTTTTAAGATAAAGGCTTTCTAAAAACTTAGCGTGCTTTGATAATCAATGGAATGTGTCTAATAATATAACCCGTGTGTTCTTTACATATTATTGAAAAACCTAGTTTTAATGATTTCTAAAAATTAACAACTTCCTAGGTTAAGTAACAAGATTTATAGAATGTTAAACTTTACAAGACAAAAGCAACTTATTTGTTTTGTACGTCCCGTCCCCACTATTTGCATTAAAGCTTTCCCTATAAAATTCGTTATTCGATATAAGATACTTCAAGAAAATTGTAAAATTCCCGAGAGCGTGACAGTTAGCCGCTTATTTATTCGATTAATACTTTACTATATTTTATTTTTAAATCATCTAACTTATTTAATATTATAAGTCTAATAATATATATCGGACATATATATACCCGTATTTGTTCGATACTTGTTTAGATAAAAATTTTAATGCTCATAAGAAAGTACCCTCCCAATGTTCCCTTTCTATGAGTAAAATACAAAATTGACAATTATAATTAAAATATTAAATAGGGATAGATTTGTAAAAAAATACAATTTAGAATTTTTAATATAAAAGGGGACAATATCTGTGGGGCATCTTAAAAAGGAAAATGGGGCCAGATAATCAGAATGGAGAGAGTAATTTTTTTCTGCAATTCCTTTTCTTCTTGTGGATTTCATGTCTCCTTGTTCACAAAGTTTTCGCCAAAATTTATTGTTATCTTCGTCAAATTAAAATATTGATCACTTATTATTCAATCCATACGTTGCACCGGGAGATAAATTCTCAATGTTTCATATAAAAAATTTATTACATAAATTGCAAAAAAAAATCACAATAATAATAAAATCAAATGAAATAATAATATGAATTTAATCGATATTTTACATGCTTCACATCTATAGAGAAAAAAACTAAAAAAATGAATTAATTGCGTCCTCTACAACTTAATCGTTGCAACATAAATGATATAGAAACAAAAATTAAAAAATAGTCATAAAAGTTTTCAAGTTAGATCATATATGTCAAGAAAATAAATTCTAGTCATATATCATTATGACAGAATTATATTATGTGTATTTAGTTGTTGGTGTGACGTAAATAAATGAATTTTTATTACAAAAACAAAGAGAATAAATCAGTTGATTTGCTCCAAGTTATTCTGAACTAAGTTTCTATTTATATTGTGAGTTATTTTGAAATAGATTTTCAAGTTATTCTGAAATAAATTTTGGTTTTCATATTATCAAAAACTCTGAAAAAGAAATTTTGAAACTCAAACAAACATTAATAATCTATATATATCTTAAAATGGGACAGTCTATTTTTAGATTTAGGCGGGAAAATTTCACTTGCCAAATCTGAATTTTTTTTTTTTTTTAGTTTGTGTTTCTTGAACAATGGAAAATTGCATGTAAGGTATTGGAACCAACCGGGTATTAATTGAGACCTTAAAACCATTTTTCGTTTCTAAGACAGACCTTTACGTGTGCCTTGGAAATTCAACTATTAACTATTAACGCTACCTTGCAGCCTCATTTCTATTTTTTTACTTTTTTATTATTTTCTTTTTTTTTTTTTGAAAGAAAGTTTTTTTTTTAATTTATTATTACTTATGTTCCACCAAGTCTTATGGTTAATTTCCTTTTTGAATTTTGAATTATTTTTTTAAAACAACGCTTTCTATCTTTGTATCCTACACTTTGAAAACTAAGGAAAATCTCTCTTATTAATTACTTCTTGACCAAATTTGTATTCAACATATAGTCAATCCGTTTTAAAAAACAGTATTAAATTATTCATATTTTAAATAAATAAACATATCTCTGTATATCTTAATTACATAATGCCATCTTCACTATATAATGTGCCATAAATAAAGTTGCATTTGTTAATTACTTTTCTGCGTTAATACTTATATATATTGACTTTTCTATAACATGCCATTGTTTCAAAGAATTATTACTCTTCATCCCATAAAAACGGTCTCAATTTCATTTCTTTGTCTAAAACTATTGTCCACTTTAGTTAGTTTTTTAATTTTCTTATATACCACTATTTAATATGCATTGAGATTCATAAATAAGAACTAATAAAATTGAATAATAACAATTAAATGAATGGTATATTATGAAAAATATTCATAAATTTCACTTTTCGAAGAATATTAATTGGACTTTTTAAAATTATGTGAAAATGATATGGAACTTTTTTTTTCACGGGATGGAGGGAGCATTATTTATGCTTTAGAAAAATTTATGGTTATTTTAACTGTTTTTTTTTGTATTTACGGAGTTTTATTGGAAACCAATGAAAAACATGGTTAAAATTTTTGTATTTATATTTCATTTCTTGGAAACTAAATGAACATATATGTTATTAATTAGTTTCCGATCAATTTCTATTTTACTTAATTGTAATTAACGGTTCTAAAAATAATATTTAACAGTGCATGTAAAAAATTTGTTAGTGTCATAAACTAAGTTGTATTTTATTTATTATTTTTTAGTTGGGAAAATAAGTTGGCATATTAATTATTTTTTATTACCCTTTTAGAATTTTGGTTTAAAAAAAAGTGAATTTCAAAAAGTTGAATAGGTTCATCAAGCAACATTAACGGTTGGCTATTTTGTGGACTTTTCTCTCTGTGTTTTTTGTTCTCTTAAAAATTATAATTATTTGTGCTTAAGAAACAATATAACAATTTTATTTTGCTAATTTAGAAAAAAATTTTATTTTAATTGGAAACTAAGGACATTGCATTTTTTTCCTTTTGGCGAAAAAAATCTGTCTTCATTTATTTATTTATTTTTTACATTCATATAATAATAATAATTTGACTAATTTTTATTTACCAATTTTCAAATTTTTGGTGTTAAAAAAAAGTTACCTATGAATTCAAGAACATTAAATAACTTCACTAAATAATATAAAGGATTAGCTGCTTATGTGCTTTGTTATAAGGTTTTCTTTTTTGCCACCCTCATTTTTTAAGATTATAATTGTCTATCTTTAAAAAAAACTACAATTGATACCTTATATAACCAATTTTCATTTCCAGAGCATGCCTTCACACGTGTCTTGGAATTCAACTAATGAGTATTCACAGTTGTCTTGCAACCTCTTTTTTTTAAAGTTTTTTATTCATTTCCTTTAGTTTTATTATTTTTTTGAAAGAAAGTTTTTTTTTTAATTTATTATTACTTATGTTCCACCAAAACTTATGGTTAATTTCTATTTTGAATTTTGAATTATTTTTTCTACAACAATGTTTTCTATCTTTTCATTTTATGCTTTGAAAGCTTAGGAAAATACCCTTTATCAATTACTTCTTGACCTAATTTGTATTCAACATATAGTCAATCTGTTTTAAAAGTAGCTTTGGATAATTCATATTTTAAATAGATTGGCATACTATGCATATCATAATAATTACATGATGCTATCTTTATAATATAATATGTCATAAATTAAGTTGTACTTGTTAATTATTTTTTTTTTGCGTTAATACTTATATATATTGATTTTTCTATAACGTGTCATTTTTTTCAATGAATTATTACTCCCCGTCCCTGTGGGTCTTAGTTTCATTTTTTTGTCCCAAATTATTGTCCACTTTAGTTAGTTAGCTTTTTTTAATTTTTTATGTGCTCTTATTTAATATGTATTAATTTTAATAAATAAGAACTCATAAAATTTAATAAAATTAAACAAAGTGTATATTATTGAAAAACATTTATAAATTCTACTTTTCTAAGAATATTAATTGAACTTTTTAAAATTATGTGGAAAATGATATGGGACTTTTTTACAAGATAGAGGGTGCATTATTTATGCTTTAGAAAAATTTATGATTATTTTTTTTTGTATTTACAATTTATTTATTGGAAACTAATGAAAACATGGTTAAGTTTTTTGTTTTTGTATTTTATATTTTGAAAACTAAATGAACAAACACGTTATTAATTAGTTCCCAACTAATTTCTATTTCACTTAATTGTAATTAATTAGTTCTAAAAATAACATTTAATGATGCATGTAAAAAATAAGTTAGCATATTAATTAAATGTGTCGCAAACCAAGTTGTATTTCATGAATTATTTTTTAGTAGGGAAAATAAGTTGGCATATTAATTATTTCTTTATTACCCTTTTAGAATTGTGGTTTAAATTAAAAAAAAAGTGAATTCTTAAACATTAAACAAGTTCATCAAGCAACATTAACGGTTGATTGCTTTGCAGACTTTTCTCCGTCTTTTTTTTTATTTTCTTAAAAATTATTATTATTTGTACTTTAAAAACTATATAATGATTTATTTTGCTAATTTAGAAAAATTTTATTTTAATTAGAAACTAATGACATTGCGTTTTTTCCTTTTAAAGAAAAAATGTGTCTTTATTTCTTTATTTATTTTTTACTTGCGAATAATAATAAAAATTTGACTAATCCTTATTTACCAATTATCAGATTTTTTGTGTTATAAAAAAAAAGCTAATTATGGATACATGAACATCAAATAATTTCATTAAATAGCTGCTTTTGTGTTTTGTTATAGATTTTTCCTTTTTTTCCCCTCATTGTTTAATATTATAATTATTTGTCTTTAGAAAAAAACTATAATTAATTTAAAAAATAGTAATTAATTATTTTGCTATTGTAAAAAATTTTAATTGAAAATTAGTGACATTATATTTTTTATTTTCCTTAAAAATATGCCTTTATTTGCTTATATATTTATTTTTTTCGTGCGCCAAATAATAAAAATTTGACTAATCGTATCATAATATGTTACGCTACATATACTATGCTTCGTATTTATAATGACTTGAATGATATTCATAGTTGTATAATAAATTTTGTTAATTATGATTTTTGTGCATCTCCTAAGTGATTTAGAAAAGATATGATGATTTCTGTACAGTAGAAGTTGAATAATGTATGTAGTTGTAAAATATATTTGACATATTACCTTTTATTTCTTACACACCACTAAAGATTTAGAACATTTCTAAGAGACTTTTTAACTTGAACATAGTCTTTACTTTATAGAGCAAATGTCTAAAAATACGCTTCAATAAATTCGTTAAATTAACTTTTAGGAATAGATAGTGTGATTTTCCTCTTTAATTTTTATTAACTCATGATGAGGATGTAATCGGGGAAGGGAAGGGAAGGGGCGGGGGGCGGGGTGGAATGGGGAAGATCCCCATAACCCGTCCCATTTTACAAATTTCTTTTCTTTTCTTTATTCTTTTTTTATTTGCCCCAACAGAGTTTAAGTGATAAATGTTTGAGGTTATTCATAAAAGCTTATAGGCTTGAGTCACAGCAGTGCAGATTACTTGTGGTTTTTTAAATTAAATAATAATATATTATTTTTAATAAAACGGGGTTTCAATGCAAGGCAAGGAAAAACCATCTCCGCCCACCAAGTATTCGGGGGGCGATTGGACCCCCATCTGCGCTCACTCTTAGCAAGACGGGTCCTGAGAGGTTTTGGTTTTCGAATATGCTTTCCAATATATATGAAAGTGTCTAGAATTGAAAAATAAGGCATTTTATAAAAATTAGTTTTCTGATCCCGTATAACGCACGGGTAATTCATTGTATTTATAGAATGATTGTAACATTCAAAAGTTAACTAAAAACATGGGACTTCAAAATAGCGAGTTGAGTGAAGAGTCAGATGAGTTGAAGGCTTTCTCAGAGTGGATTATGAGCATAGGTGATGGAACTCCTGGTGGCAAAATGATGGACATGCCACAGATCGGAAGAGCACTTTTGATGACCTCTTTGTGCATTATACATATGATTGTATCGCTGCAATTGTAAAAAGTACTTACCCAGCATTTTTGTGTTACAACAATGATGCAAGTTACCTATAGCATAGAGCAATCCTATCACCAATATTAGATGTGGTTGAATCTGTTAAAGATTATAAGTTGTCACAGAATGCAGCTGAAGGAACATCATATTTAAGCTCTGACTCATGCTGTAAAGATAAAGACGGTACTAATTTCTTAAAGGATAAACATACACCTGAGTTCTTAAATAGCATAAAGTTTTCCAAGTTATAAGTCGAAATTAGAGATTGCAACGCCCGTAATATTATTGAGAACTATAGACCATTCTCTTAGACTGTGCAATGAGACTAGATTGATTATAATTAGATTGCAGAAACATGTATTGGAGGCAAAGATTCTTTCAGGTGCTTATGTCGGCCACAAAGTGTTGATCCCAAGGATGACATTGACACCCTCTGACATAAGTTTACCCTTCAAATTTTGGCGAAGACAGTTCCCATCATTGTTTCATACGCAATGACTATAAACAAAAGTCAAGGCCAATCACTTACCAATGCTGGACTTCTTTTGAAAAAGTCAGTGTTTAGTCATGGACAATTGTATATTGCATTCTCCAGATTTACAAATCACAAAGGATTGCAGATTGTGATATATAGTAACGGCCCTATTGAGAGAAAATCCACACCCAATATAGTTTTCAGAGAAGTATTTTGAAATTTAAGGTGAATTAGATTTACATTTGATATTAAAATGTAAATCTTTATTAACTGTGACCTCAATGTCATTTGTTAAAACTTTTTTTACGTATTCATCGAGTACATTTATTCTGATTTATTATATTAATTTATCATCCGTGAACCGATTTCATTACAGCATCCATGGTTACAAAATATATAATTTATGATTAAATTATTTGTAGATAAAAATAGCCTCTTTTTGTTCCCGTGCAATGCACAGGTAATATACTAGTAAATAAATAAATAGGGGTAATGTCAGACAATCTATTATATATAATAAGAGAATAGTGGTTTTTTCCGTTCATTTTATGGCTCTGTAAGATTTTTGGCTATACAAGATTTCCGGTGACATCATTTAATCCCTTTTTTTGTATTTTTTAATCTTTTTTAAATTGTTACATTAATTTATTAAATGATATTCACTTTTCCCTTTATCAACCCATATCCGATCCTCAATTCACGGTGGTTTCTTTAGTAAAATATTTTGAATTGAGGATCTGTCACTTATCAAATTGAGCAAGAAATTAATTGGGAGTTTTATTTCAAAAAAAAAACATAGTAATCTTTATGATTTAAAAACACATGCATAGCACGTCTCTAAACCAATAAATTTCTAAAAATCTATGACCTTAACTGTAAATTTCAATTTTTAATGATTTTTTTAAAAAAAATTATATGGTTATTGTAGTGCGATAATGAAATTGATTTTTTTAAAATTATAGTACTCCAATTGCCGATTCTATAATTGAACTGGAACTTTTTGATAATTTTCTATGTAAAAAAAATTTCAGTTTATCGTTTTAAATATAGTCTTACCTTATTTGGGGTCAGATTATTTATTTGAGAGATCGACCAAATATTAATACAATTGTACTATAATAGTTGTTCAACAATTTTTACTAAATATTTTGCTTTATTGAATCACCTCAATTAATTTTTATTTGTATATATATAATTAACCGATGCTATAATTCAAACAAGTACTATAACAATTATGTTTCTCACATTCTAGACAGGAGGTCCTAGGTTGGAACACACCTGTGATCTGCCCCTCCCATCTCCTATACCCACTATGTATTTAAAAAAAGAAGAATTAACTGGTACAAAAAGTGTTACCGACAAATAAATTCAAATATAATAGGATCTATATATATTATATCATATCATATCATATCATATCATATATAATACAAGAGTTTTCAATTGGATTTGGATTCTCAATTACAATTTTCCCACCCATAATTTTGCTGACCTCATCATGACGGTGTACAATGATTTGGGCCGAGTTATCTTGATGTTGCACAATAATTTATGTTGGATTACTACCTTTACAGTTGGTGTACTAATTGGTTTTTTTTTTAGCTTATTTATTTAATTTATGAAATCATATAATTCCCATAATAATAAGTTAGTGAAACTAATGCTCTGTCAATTGTCTCAAAAGCGAACTATTAAAATATTACTAGAATAATCATGAAATTCTTCTTTGCGCTTAAAGAATCACCTTTCCCGAGAATTACTAGGCTTTAATATGTTTTTCCCTTTTCACTTCAATCTTCATTCTTCCCATAATTTTCAAAATTCATTTCATAATTCCTCCCCTTCTAAAAATCACAAAATTTCATAATTTTCAAATTTTCCTTCTTTAAAGTCTTTGAATCTATGGAAACCATGCCCCAAAAAATGTCACCTTTCTGTTATTACTATATATATTATTATTTATTACTATTTAGCGTTGTAGATTGTATGAAAATCATAAAATTTGAATTAAATTTTCTCGAAATCGTGACAGTTTATGTAACACTTTTATGATTTGTATGGGTATAGTGATTATATATATATATCTGTGCGTCGTGACGCGGTTGTTACAGGGTACGAGGCATTACGTTTTTAGTATTGTTCTTTATTGTTTTCCAATTGGATAAGCTTTTATAAATTACTGTCTATAAAAATTTTACGTTGCTGCTTGAAATAGATAAAACTCTAGATCTGTAAAATAAAAAAAACCATTTTTTGTTAAAGAAATTAAAACTCAGCAACTATTGATCTCCATAATTGGATTTCTTAATGAAAGTCTTCCGAGATCGGAAGAGCGTCGTGGAATTAGTGTAGTTTTATCAATATACAAGTTTTGTCAATTCAAAGTTAACTCACTAATCTAGATAATACAGAAAAGGGAACACCTATGTTTAAAAGAAATTAAAAAAAAAAGAAGAAAATTGGAAAACTTATAAGCCTCATTTTCGAGTTTTAAAATTTAAACTTTTCTTATTTGGATATATTCATCACAAGTTTTCAATAATTTTTATTAGTTTATTAGTTTTTTTACATTCCTTTTTTATTTTAGTTTCCTCATTTCTTTTTTTTTTAGCATTTATATAGAATTATGAGTTTTTATAATTTTTTATTATCCGCTACCGACATAATTTGATGGCGAGTAACTATTCAATTTCTTATGGATTAGTATTTTTTAGAATTATTCTTCCTATTACTGAATTATTTGAAAATGAAGGCATTAGAAACTAATTGTCTGGTGTTATATCTATTTATTTATTATTTAAATTTGTTTGATTTTCAAAATTTCCTTCTCAGAGTCCATGATAATATAAAATCAAAATTTATTTGGGAATAACCTGAAAACCTATTTCAAGAACTTCTCGGAAGTTTTGATGAAAAACTTTCTAACCCATGTGGCGTGTATTTTAAACATAAACCTTATGTATTTTAAATCCATATGGCATGCATTCATGTATGCTATATAGGGGAACATTTTTTAACAAAACTTTCAGGAAGTACTTGAAAGGGACTCCATATTTCAAAATAATTTATATTATAAATGTAAACTTAGTTCAGAATAATTTAGAGCAAATCAACTGAAAAATCCATTTAGAAATAATTTGGAAATAAAAATCCATTTATTTGTGTCACACCAACAGCTAAAGATATATAATGTAATTCTATCATAATAATATATGGCTAAACTTTATTTTCTTGACATCTATGATCTAACTTGAAAATCTTTATAACTATTTTTTTAATCTTTGTTTCTATATCATTTCTTATTTTCCTTTTTAGGATATCCTACATATAAGATTTCCTTTGTATTAAGAAGTCCATCTTGCATTTCTTTACAAATATATCCATATTTAATATTTTAATTGTAACTATCAAGTTTGAATTTTACTCATAAAAAATGCATAAAAATTTTTATCTGAATGGGTAACGAGTGAATACGAGTATGTACATGCCCAATATGTATTATTATACTGGTAAGTAACAATATTAAATAATTTAGATAATTTTAAAGTAAAATATAGTAAAGTATTAATCGAGTACATAAGCGATTAATTATTAATATAATATTAATAAAATATTAATTTAATGCGTCAAATGCTAAGTAAAAACTGTAAATTTATTGTTTGTGTTATGCAAATCTGATAACATGTATTTGTCCAATATCTTTTTATTCATTATTATTGAACTTTTTTGAAAAATAGTCTTTTAGTATAACACATGAATGAGAGGCTAAATTGATACTTGTAATAGTTGATCGTGATGTGATTATTTATAGAAATGACAATAGGGAAGATATGGATGGCATAGCCATACCTTGAACCCGTACCATAAGTCTTAAAAACACCCAGATCCGCTCCAAACTTACAAATTCATAGAGGGTTAAAGACAGGTCAGTTCATAGGGCTGGGTGAGACGCTACAATGACCCACGAAAGGACTCATGAATTTTTTCCTCTTTCAATTAACGTTATGTGTAACGCATTATTAATTGATGAACGTAGAATAAAATAAAACCTTTATTTAGCATTTTAAAGTTCTCAACCTTAACTAATATAATAACATGATTATTTCAATTCGATAGAAAAATCCGTTCAAAAAATTAATATAATAAAAAATAAAAATAAAAATAATAGCCACGGATTTACGCTCTTCCGATCTGGTCAAATTGTCATCTCTAATAATTTATACTCATTTTTAGAATTAAATTTATTAAAAATAAAAAAGAAAAATGCTTGGTGGGTCAGGGGTCTATGGGGCGGGTCCAACTTGACCCACACCCAGCTTGGACCCACCGCTGAGCAGACAATATTGCTCCATACCTGTCTTTTGGCCCATATTAGGCGTGGCCAGTCAATCCCAGTTTGGGGCAGATTTCCACAGATTTATGGGTCGATAGATCATATTGTCATCCCTAATTATTTGACTGCGACGTGTAAACTGGTACGAAGTATTTGGAGGAGACTAAAATTATGAACTCAGGCATTTTATTATAAATATCCCATAGTAAATTGTAATTCACATATCAGTCTATAATTTTATATTGTACAACTGGTATATTGTATTTTATTTATGACATGATATCCACACTCACATCAATTTTTATAAGAATATACACTATAACTCTATCTGTGTAATGCGCGGGGAAAAAATCTAGCATATATATAAAATAAGAGACATGTGGCTTTTCCCGCTCATTTTCTGGCTCTGTAAGATTTCTGACTCTATAACATTTCTGATGACGTCATTTAATTCCTTTTTTGTATTTTTATTTTTATCTTTTTTTTTAAATTGTTATATTAATTTATTAAATAATATTCATTTTTTCCTTTATTAACTCATATCATTTCCTCAATTCACGGTGGTTTCTTTAGCCAAATATTTTGAATTAGGGATCTGTTACTTATCAAACTGAACACAAAATTATTTGGGAGTTCCATTTCAGAAAAAAACACATCGTAATCTTTATACTTCGAAAAGACATGCATAACACGCCTCTAAACCAATAAATTTCTAAAAATCTGTAACTTTAATTGTAAATTTTAATTTTTAATGATTTTTGAAAAAAAATTATATGGTTATTGTAGTGCGATAATCAAATTGATTTTTTTAAAATTATAGTACTCTAATTTGCCGACTCTATAATTAAATTGGAATTTTTTGATAATTTTCTATGTAACAAAAATTTCAGTTTATCACTTTAAATATAGTATTACCATAGTTGGAGTCGGATTATTTATTTGAGAGATGGACCGAATATTGATACAACTACACCGTAATAGTTGTTTAAAAATTTTTATTAAATATTTTTCTTTATTGAATCACCTCAATTAATTTCTATTTGTATATGTATAATTAAATGTTGCTGTAATTCAAACAAGTGATACAGCAATTAAGTTTCTCACGTTGTAGATAAGAGGGACTGGGTTGGGACACATCTGCCTCTCCCGTCCCCTATAGCCACTGTATATTAAAAAAATAGAATTAACTGGTACAAAAAATGTTACCAACAAATAAATTCAAATATAATAGAATTGTTAGAAAAACGTATGTCTCATAATGCTAATATACCTCAACTAGCCGTATTAATAATTATATTAAATTTTTGTGTAAAAATTCATTGACATTGGTTATTAGAGTAATTATAGGGAGATATGTTTATCTGTCATGAATAACTGATATTGGTTCCCCTCCCTTCCCCTATATGCACCGTAATAAAAAAAAAAGAAAAGAATTAATTAGTGCAAAAAGTGTTATCGACAAATAAATCTAAATATGATAGAATGATTATAAAAATTTATGCCTCATAATATTAATATATGACTCAAATGGCTGTATTAATAATTTATTAAATTTTTGTATAAAAATTTATTGACATTTGTTATTAGAGTAATTATAAATAGACAAGTTTATCTGATATAAATAACTGATATTTATTAGTTAACAAACATGAGTTAGTTGTTTATATACAAGTGGTGAATTTGAAGGCCTATAATTATTCAATACATAGTTGACAACTAAACAAGTCATTGTTTTCTTACCGGATAAGCATGTCTCCTTTAAACATGTCTCCATAGAATTACTATTGTTATTATTACTTTTAGATTGTACGGGTGAAAAGTCTAGTTAGTTTATAATGTCAAAGAACTGCAAAAGTGGGAAAGATTTTCTAAGTGTGCTAGACAAAATTACAATTATGCCTAATAACTTTGGTATTATATTTCCATTTATACTATTAGTTATTTTCAAAATAGGTTTGCAAGTTTTTCTAAAATAAATTTTGGTTTCTATATTATGAAAGGCTCTGTGAAGGAAATTTTGAAAATCAAACAAATATAAATAATAGTATTTAAATAAATAAATAGGGATAATACCAAACAATTAGATTATAATGCCTTCATTTTTGAATAATTCAGCAGCGGGAAGAATAATTATGAAAAATAATAATCCATCAGAAGTTGAACAGTTACTCGACTTCAAATTTACATTTGTAGTGGATTATAAAAAATAGAAAAAACTCCTAATTATATATAAAAGGAAAAAAAAGAAATGAAAAAACTTATATAAAAAGGAATATAAAAAAACTAATAAACTAATATAAATTATTGAAAATTCGTATTGAATATCTAAATAAGAGTTTACATAACTTGGCCCAATCAAGCATGGTAGCATAACCCAGTCAATTCATGTGTAACATTATGATGACTTCAGTAAAATTATGTGTGAGAAAATTGTAATTGAACATCTAATTTAATCGAAAACTCTTGTATTATATATTACAAGACTTTTTTACCTGTGCGACAGAGTTATAATGTACTTTTATGTTAAAATTGACGTATGAGTGTGGATATCATGTCATAAATAAAATTACGAATTGGTATGGAAATTACAATTTACTATGGGATATTTATAATAAAATACTTGAGTTCATAATTCTGGAATCTTCCAAACACGTCGTGTAAATTCACATGTCTAATTTATATAAAGTTATAATAATTAGCAGTCAAGTAATTAGGGATAATAATTTGAAACATCAACCTATAAACTTGTAGAGACTTGCCCCTAATATGATTGACCCTCCACGCCTAATCAGAGCAGAAGGACGGGTATAAGGCAATATTGTCTACCCCACAGTGGGTCCAGGGCGAGTGCAAGTCTGGTTAGACCCATCCCATAAACCCGTGACGCACCAAGCATTTTCTTTCTTTTTTAAAATAAATTTAATTCTACAAATGTGTAAAAATGATTAGACGCGGCAATTTGATCGATCGACCTATAAATTTGTGGCAAATTATTTTTATTTGTTATTATATTATTTTTTTGAAAAGATTTTTCTATCGAATTGAAAGAATCATGTTATTATATTAGTTAATGTTGGGAACTTTATAATTCTAAATAAAGGTTTTGATTTATTCTACGTTCACCAATCAATAATGTGTTGCACATAGCATTAATTGAAAGTGAGAAAAATTCATAAGTACTTTCGTGGTCATGGTGGTGTTCCACCCCGCCCCATGACCCGACATATTTTGACTCACTCTATAAAATATTGGACAAAGACTTGTTATCGGATTTGCATAACAAAAACAATAAATATATAATTTTGATATTATATTAATAGTTACCTCTTGTATACTCGATAAATGATTTATTATATTTTCACTTTCAAACAATCTAACTTATTTCAAATTATTAGTTAATAGTCTAATAATACGTATCGGACATATACATACCCATATTCATCGAATACCCATTCAGATAAAAATTTTCATACTTATAAGAAAGTACCCTCCCTATGTACCTTTTTTATGAGCAAAATTTAAAATTGATAGTTCTAACTAAAATATTAAATAGGGATATATTTTTAAAGAAATGCAAGGGATTTTAGATTTTTAATATAAACAGAGACCATATATGTGCGACATCCTAAAAAATGTCTTTTTGATAAGATTAGATAATCAGAATGGATGGAGTAATTATTTTGTGTAGTTGTTTTTCTTTTTGTGGATTTCATATCTCTTTGTTCACAAAAATTTCTCTAAAATTCATTATTATCTTTGCCAAATTAAAATATCGATAAATTAGTATTCAAACGGTATGTTGCACGGCGAGATAAATTCCTAACATTTTACATAAAAAAATTCATTACATAAATTGTAAAACACAATAAATAGTCACAATATAATAATTAAATCAAATAAAATAACAACATCAGTTCAGTCGATATTTTAAAAGCTTTACATCTATAGAGAAAAAAACTAAGAAAATAATTTTTTTGCATTATCTACAACTTAAACGTTGCAACATAATGACATAGAAACAAAGATTAAAAAATAGTCATAAAGATTTTCAAATTACATCATAGATTTCAAGAAAATAAAATTTAATCATATATTATTATGACAAAATTATATTATGGGTGTCTTTAGATGTTGGTGTGATGCAGATAAATAGATTTTTATTACACAAAAAAATAAAATAACTCAATTAATGTGCTCTAAGCTATTATGATCTAAGTTTCCATATATAATATAAGCTATTTTGAAATAAATTTTGATTTTGATAATATCAAGAACTCTGAAAAGAAAATTTTGAAAATCAAACAAAGATAAATAATAAAGAGATAAATAAATAGAGATAATACCAGACAATTAGTTTATAATGCCTTCATTTTTAAATAATTCAGCAGTAGGAAGAATAATTCTTAAAAAAATACTAATCCATAAGAAATTGAGCAGTTGCTCGCCGTCAAATTTACATCGGTAGCAGATAATAAAAAATTATGAAGACTTATAATTATTTATAAATATTGACAAAAAATGAAAGAAATGAGCAAACCAAAATAAAAAAAGAAATATAAAAAACTAATAAACCAATATAAATTATTGAAAACTCACAATGAACATCTAAATAAGAAAATTTAATTTTTAAAACTCGAAAATAAGGCTTATAAGTTTTTCAAAATTTTTTTAAAATTTCGTTTTAATGAAGGAGTTTCTTTTTTTTTTTTTGTATTATCTAGATTAGTGAGTTAACTTTGCGTTGACAAAACTTATATATTGATAAAATTATACTAACTCTAAATTGTTCTACATTTGAAAGACTTTTATTAAGAAACTCGATGACGAAGATCAATAGTGGCTGAATTATAATTTCTCTAACAGAAAAATGATTTTTTTTATTTACAGATCTAGAGTTTTATGCATCACAAGTAGCAACGTAAAATTTTTATAGACATTAATTTAAAAAAAAATTATCCAATTGGAACAACAGTAAAGAATAATACTTAAAACGCAATGCCTCGTGCCCTGTAATATCCATGTCATGATACATAAATATATATAATCACTACGTCTGTACGATACATAAAAGTGTTACATAAACTGTCACGATTTCAAGAGATCGGAAGAGCAACTTTATGATTTTCATGCAATTTATGACGCAAATAATAATAAATAATAATATATATTGTAATAATAGAAAAGTGATATTTTTGGAGTTTGATTTCCATAAATTCAATGATTCTAAGAAAGGAAAATTTGAAAATTATATAAAGATAAAATTTTGTGATTTTAGAATGGGAGGCATTATGGAATGAATTTTGAAAATTTGTGCAACATCATGACAATGTCAGTAAAATTATGTGTGAGAAAATTACAATTGAGAATCTAAATTTAATTGAAAACTCTTGTATTATATATTACTAGTATAGTACTCCTGCAACGCAGGGAAAAACTACTAACAAAAGATATAACAATACAAATAATAGAATTTTTTAAATAGGATAAAATTGTAAAATTTAATGAAAAAGTAGTGATAGTACATTAAGTATTAAATCATCAATCACAAATTGTTTCCCTCTATTATCTAAAAATTTGTGAATTGCAATGGACAAAAATTACAAATGTTACTGTAGTAGTAAATATCCTCTCCCCGTTAAATTATGGTTTTTCCCTAATATTCTTGTTAATAATTTTTTAAAAAAACTATAGATAATAATAATAATAATAGAAAATATGTATTGGAGGATTTCGTTGAAATTACAATTCCTCTTCCTAATATATATATAGTAATAAAATAAACTAAGACCAAGTAATTTGTGGATATCAATGTTCATCGATTATTAATTTTTTTCTGAATTTGTTTAAAATAACAAAAAGCTACAACTTCAATATGCCTAAGATGATATAATTTTATCAGCATTCATACATTTACAAAGACAATAATTACTAACAAATAATTTAGCTATTTAAAAAAAATACATTATTTCTTAAAATAATTAATTAGCAGCTTGTAGGGTTAATTTATGGCTTGTGGTTGGATACTCAAGCTTAGAATAAGAGGTCCCGAGTTTGAATTGCTCCTATTGTCCCCTTCCTTCCTTTATTTCCCCTTCTATAATAAATAAATTAATTAATTAATTAGTAATAATTATAAAATAATTATCAGCTTAACCCTTCCCCCAACAAATTGCGAAGCGATTAACATGTAATTAATTGATGTAGAAATAATATCATAATAACACCCGGTTGAATAAACTAAATATCAACAACTCTATTTTTTTATTTAATACATATCACTCATCTAGTTTATGATATATCCAAAAAAATGCCTAATTTATGATGTGTCTTGAAAATTAACTTGGAAAATTATATCAAATTAGGGATATTTTATCAAAATCTTCCCAATTAGGAAAAAACCATAGAAAATATTGTGAATAAATTAAGGAAACCCAGTTGGAAAAGGTAATATGTTTAAAAAGGTTAAAAAAACATAATTACCATAAATAGTTCATAAGATGGTACACCGTGGAATTTGAAGTCGCTATAGATACCGCATAAAAAATACAGAAAAATAGCAGTGTTTATAGGCACAGTTACCTTTGTTTTAAGGATATATATAAATAGATTATATGATATGATATTATTATATATATTGTATGATTCTGCTAAATGAGATAAGATACGATTCTCTTAAGAGTCAAATTTGTTGTTCTATTGCTGGGCTTTAAAGGTCTTTAGCCTTTCAATTCAATGTCTGTAGGCCCAAAAATACTCAGCCCGGCCTGTTTCCCAATTGTCTAAGAGAACGGTCCGGCCCGATTGTCTTGAACTCGTTGATCTCATTTAACCTATTTATCATTCATCTTGGATTGGCCCAAAAACAATATAACCATCAAGTGGGTCACGGACGGCATATAGAACATGTTCGAAATTTTTGTTTTCATATGTCTTACGTTTTTCATTACTGTCACGACTATGTTAAAATTTGTATGCATTGTACGTGCACATATCTAAACAAGGTCTTATCTTTTTTCCGTATCTCATTTCTCAAAATTTCATACTTTTGAATTTCAACGTCTACTTTTTGCCCAACAACGGTCAATGCCGCCCAAGATCTAACTCGAAAGACTTATATCTCGTTATTTTTGAGAGATTACTCATTCAGGGTAATTGTTTTGGAGGATTAACAATATATTTCATTTTTTTTTATAATCTTAGGTAAATAAAGTAGTTCTACAATATTTCGACACTGCCTTATCAAGTCATAGGGTATGGTTGGGCGTGGGTTACATCAATAGGATTAAATAGAAATAGAATCCACAGCAACCCAAGTGGAAATTATTTTATTTTCTTAAAATCACTTTTCACTCAAATTCATTTTCAACTACACATTTACTCATTAAAATAATCTTACATGTGATTTAGTATGGGTTGGATTTGTCGGTTTGGGCTTCACGTTAAAAACAATTAGATCTAATCTTTTAGTAATCAAATTGTCAGAATTGCAATTATGGTTCAATTTAGTTTTAGATTTTATTCTCATAATTTTGTTAGGCCATATATTTTGAGTTTTTATTAAAATTTTTTGACTCATTTTTGCTAAAAGATATGTTATTTTTTTAAAATTTTTTTCTATTTATTTATTGGTAAATTGATGGTAGGTTTGTTTCCAATAATAGTGATGATGGTGGGTTGGGTTGAGTTGGGTTGGGTTTGATAAGGTTGACATGTTCAATTTGACCCCAATCTAACCCAATTAAAAATAATCAGTTTTAATATCTAGCTCAATCAAGTTAGGTTGGCTGGGTTTGTTGAGCGAGTTGGGCGGGTTTTTGCCCGACTCTACAGTAAGACTTTATGGAAAAGAAATAAAGTGCTAAAAGTAATTCCAAGAGTGTCTGCTTCATGTATGTATTTTGAGTAGGGACAGTGTTTAAGGGGTTCTCACGTTAATAATTGCTAGAAAACTTAGTATATTGGAAAGACAAAATGTTTTGGAATTTATAGTGTGAACAAAGTTGTCAAATCCAAATTGTAATTTGTCAGCTTAGTAATAATCAAACTATTAAGATTAAACCCAATGACTAGGATTGGTCCACCAAGTTGGCAATCAACTCAAACACCACAATTTTGTCGGATAGTACCTCCACAAATAATAATAATAATCCAGTGGACCACAACAAACAAAAGTTATGTTAGGTCCATTAACATTTTCAAGAAAGTATTGCAGATGGCGAAATATGGGTCTCGATCAGTCATGCATTGTCTCGTCTCATCAACAAATTGTTGCATTATATAGAGAACATGATAAATTAGTAAATAACGAGATTATATAGTGTCAATATTGTCATTTCTTAGAAAAGATATCAAGCAATTTGAATTCGCCGGGTGAAAAGTGTGATTTGTAGTTGTGATCCCTTCTTTTTGATCTCAAATCTTTGAACTTTTGATTGTAGAGCAAGTAAGTCCTTATTGTTAGATAAAAACCATCAAGAAGATGGGGGTTTGAGAAGATAAAATTTGATACTTAGTTGCACTTCTTGCAAAGTTTCATTGGCAATTTTCTCAAACGCCTTATTCTTATATACTAGTTACGGCACGTGCGTTGCACGTGTCGTAAAGTTAACCAGAAATATATTTGTAAACAAAAAATTAAATATTATTTCAAATAACTAATGAAGTAAATTTAAAGTGAATTTTATAGGAATCGAATTACCCTGAAAATCCGCAATTTCGAAATGTTATCTATAATATATTACTCACTTGAAAATCAGAATGGTTACTATGCTGTCATCTGTTGTAATATTTAAGAAAATATTTAATTTATTTTCTTGTATTTCCAGCAGCAATTTTTTTATTTTTTATTTTTTGTGTTTGGACATGTTCGTATACGTATTTTCATGAATATTTCTTGATTTAGTTTATAATAAATCTTTTTGTTTCTGTAGTGTATCTATATTAGTTCTCAATCGATATATTTATGAGCTAATTAGTTGAAAAAAAAAACATTTCGTGGAAGAATTTGGAAAAAAGAAAAAAAAGGAGTACAACACGACAAAAAACATGAAAGTGAATATATTTGTAAAAAAAATTAAATATTGCTTCAAACAACTAACAAAGTGAATTCAAATGTGACATGCAGAAAATACATTTTCTGCAATGCTTCACGGATGAATAGCGCAACCTTCTTTAGCTCAAACTTGAAAAGGAATAGTGTCTCGTTGACATTTGAATCTCCTACAGGATAGAAAAAGAAGAGAGGCCAAAAGACAGAAAAAAGAAAAAATTCTTTTTTATATAATAGTGTCATAGAAGTATCCTACATTCACTCTTATACAATATTATAGATTATAGATAGATGAAAGGAGAAAGTTAAAAGAAATTAGGAAAAAAGAAAAAAAAAGGATCACCAAACGCCAAAAAGGGAGAAAAAGGAGCATAAAACGACAAAAAAATGAACGACGATGACGCCTACAAGTTTACATTGTGTATTGAAAGACCATTGTATATTGAAAGAAGAAACTTAAAAGGAATTTGGTTAAAAAAAAAAGGAATTTCGTTTAAAAAAAAAAAAGAGCAAGAAAGTTAAAAGAAATTCGGAAAAAAGGATAAAAAAAAGGATCACCAAACACCAAATAGGAGAAAAAGAAGAAGTATAAAACGACAGAAAACATGGACGACGATAGCGCCTACAAGTTTACATTGTGTATTGAAAGAGAAAAATTAAAAGGAATTTCGTAAAAAAAAATAAAAGAAAAGAAATTCGTTAAAAAAACAGAAAAGGACAAAATAGAGGGATGACGATGGGGCCCAATGGCCACATTTATTATATAGTAGAGAAGAGATATTTCTTAATAAAGAGTTTCCGAATAATTATGAAACAACAAAAGTTGGTTGGTCCTAAATGTACGTATAATATAGATTTTTTAAGAATTAGTTTTGTAACAAGTAATTTTTCCAGAGAATATGTAGCTAATAACTAGTATGACAAAAGGTGATATATGATTTTTCCCCCTAAATTTTGATTTTTTTTCTACCAAGAAATTAGCAATCTTGTTATATGCGGGCATAAATTTACATTTTCAAACATTCACTCTTTCATCCATCATGTTAAAATGGGGAAGAAGAACTAAGGAGATATATTCTACAGCGTCCATTTTATGATGTCCAATGGATTATGTGGCAAGCCCTCATAATCCATTAGACACCATAAAATCTAGGAAGAACTTTAAGTTGCATTATACAATATACAAATATGATAAGCAAGTTTAAATAATGTTAACCATTATTAATTAAAACTTAAAAACTTACAAATATGCTAAATATTTCTATTCGGTATAATCTGCCAAACAGGTACACAACTGTTACCATTATTCCACCGTGCATTCCACTAGACGCTGGTAGTTTAGTTCACAGGGAAAAAAAGGAAAATAAAGCATCATTGCAAGTTCTCTATCTAATGTATATGATTTAAAGAGACTAGGGCCAGTTTATTGAACATGATTTGGTCCAAAGGCATGCCATGGTTCATGGCCTACCAAAGGTATAGTGTCTATCATTCATCATTTTTTTTTGATATATAATCTTCACATTGAGAGAAGCTTCTATAATTAAAATCCATTTCATGGCCATTTATATATATGTGGGATAAAATAGTCCAACCAACTTCGGCTTTAGTCGATTTTTTGATGGTAGGATTTAGATAAAGAATCTTTAACTTCTAGTTAAGTACTCTATTTTCACTTCGAAAAGTAATTGATTCTCTTGGAAACTATATCATTTATAAAGTCATACTGGAAAAGGTAAGTATTTTGATTTGACTTGTCACATTTAAATAAAGTTAAACCCACGAACAAATTGGGTAGAAAAATATCCACCTCCTTAATATTTACAATCTGGACATACCATTTTTATAAAGCTGTTTATGAATACAATTTTTGTAACCCCACTTGCCAATTCTTATGAAAAAAGTGTCATTATTGCAAGAATTTCTCTTTTAAAGAGCAAAAAGAGTTTAGACAATGTCAACGGTTAGGTCTTTAGTGTCCAATGAACATACAAATTCCAAGCCGTTTTCATACTTGGTCCATGTTCTTTAAACATGAAATTCAAGAAAACACTTCAACGCATGTGCCTTACCCAAGCTAAGTACACGCACTAATTTAAATCTGTTTAAAAGTTTAAAATGTTAAATCAAATGTGCATTTGTGTATTTAATTTGTTTTAGGTTCACACATTTGCTTATATATTGGGTAAATATGTTTTTTTTCCAAGGTGGGACTTTCATTTCTTTTAAGAAGATCGACCATATAGTTGAGTAAACATCTTCACTTATTTGTTCTTTTCGGCTAGCTGTATTTTCTTATATCCAGTAAGTAGATACAAAAACTCGAGTATAATTTACCAAGTGTTATCTCGAAGTTGATACGAGATTGAATCTAAGCACCTATTGTCCATGAGCTAATTCCAACCCGACCCACCATCCTCACCTCCAAGAAAAAACAAAAAAAGGTGGAAACATTGCTCACATTAATTAATAGAGATGAGAGGACATATTTCTTCTTCTTCTTATCTTAAAGCAATGGCTAGAAAAATGAAGGCATTAAAGTGGAGACAATTGAAGATCACTCAAATCCCAGCCCATCTGATTAATGAATTTATTTGAATTGATTGTGTCTCTCTATAGTCAAGATTCTCAAGCTCTTTGTCCCAATCCCATTTTGATTACAATCTCTCTACTCTAAAAACCCAATAAATTTTCATGTCTTTCCGTCATATCTTCCCTTTTGAATTGAAATTATTATTATCACTATTTTTTTTTCAATTTTTCAGCCCACTTTACTGTTTTAATTGGAGAAAAAGGTCGCTTTAACGCCTCATTAATGAGTTAATTAAATATTAAATATTATTTTTGCTAACCATCATTGTGTAAAGTTCAATGATAAAGTACTAACGTCAATTGGTATTTTTACAATTATATGCTTTAGTTTTCTTACAGAATTGAATCTTTGAGCCCGTAAATTAATGTATATCTGATTTGACAGTTCAATATATGATAATAACTAGCCTATACGGATTATTTATCGGATTCAGCTCAAAATTCATTACTTCATTAGCTCAAGAACAAGTTTTCAAGGAGCAATTGTTCAATGGTTCAAGACTTTTTTTTTTTTTTTGCCCTGGAAAGGAGATATAAATAATAATTAATTAAAAGAATCAAGAGTCTCTTAATTATTTGATGGACAAAATGATGCCAGGGCAAAAGAACTCAGGTCTCAACAAGCTACTCGAATACATCGTATTTGATTGGGTATTGTGTGAAAAATTTTGAGATTTGGGCACCCGAACCCAAAGCCAAACGGGTTTATATAGGCTTCGGGTTTAGGTTCCAAAAAGCCTGAAATTTTTTCCTAATCCTAGAATTTTTAAGTTCCAATTTCTATCCCTAATTTTGTCACAGCTCACAAAACCGCCTTCTTTAGTTCACAATCGTACATTTACTAAACTCGTCTCCTATGGGCGCACACACCAAAAAAGACCCTATATTGATGCAAGAGATGAAAATTCATGAGGGAAGAAATCCTCCAAGTCCATGTAAAAGTTATGGCCTATCTTTCTTTTTTTTTTTTTTTTTTTTGAAGGGAAAAGCTTAATTTTCATTACCATCAAGAGAAGAATCCATCATAGGTATATGATTTAACTAAATGGGAATAGAATTTAGAATAGAAAAATTCAAAGGCGTGAAACTGCAAATCGTTGCGCTGCTCCACAACCACGAGCGCTATTCAATAAGACTCCATTTTCTGGTGTCTAACTTCATCATACTATAGTTCTTCTCGTTATCTTGGTTCTGGTTTCCTAGAGATGAAAATTGAATTTTTGATTGCGCCAAATGCTTTTTGAGTTATTTTTTTGATTATTTTTATAAAACATTTATATATTTTACCTTTCCTGTGAGATTTTACTAGTTTCTATACACACCATACAGTGGCCAATGAGCACTTAGCAAATTGTTCTTTACCATTTATTTTAAAGTGTATCGAGGTTAAGGCAAAGAAGGTATCTATAAAGCTTTGAATATAAATGAAGCCAATTGGCCAAACATTAGTGTTTAACTAATTGTATGCCCGTGCATTGCACGGAATAAAATAATTAGCAAAAAAATGCGTAGTAACTTAAAAAATTAAATAATTATAATTTTATTATGTATTACTCATTCATATACATATGTTACTAATATAAATGAATATAATCAAATTGAAAAGTATAATATTTTCACTTAGTGCAAAACTAATTAAATTGTTATTCATAGAGCAATACTATTAAGTAATAAAAATGAGAATGATAAATTTTTACAAAATTAATTTCATATTGAGTATGGAAACTAAGAAACGATGGAAAAAAGAGGATACAAAATTTATACAACTCTAAAAGTATTCCATACTCACATCCTTATTTAATAGGGTGTGGATGATATTTATTTATTAGAATGAATTATTTTCCACATTCATTCTCCATCATATATTCTTACAAAATTTATTTTTCGCATTTCCTGCTCATTATTCACTAAATCTACTCTAAAAAAATCTAAAGTACACAACTTGTTATTACAAAAATCCTAAGTG
>CAVNYN010204387.1:0-19226 GCA_963692815.1 Nyctanthes arbor-tristis
TGTTAGTGTAGAAGGATAAGGGAGGATCATATGTTTAGTTGTTTAGACGTTCGGCTCACAGTCTTTGATTTAATGAAAGCTTTTGTATCACCTCATCATTTACTCAAGGTGAGTTTGTTTCGAACTTCTACAACCATTGTCATAACTATATATTAAATATTTTTTCTCCTTTTTTAGTTTCTATTATTAATTACTTAATAATAACAATACATTTATTGAAGATATTTAAGGAAAAAAAAACTAGGTGGAGAATACATAACAAATGCAATACAAAATCCACGCTGATTCAAGCAAAAAAAATATAACGAAACACGTGCAACGCACGTACGCGTGCTAGTATTATATAAAAAGTCTGTGGAATTAAAGGAGAAGAAACGAGACCGCCATTCAGTCCCTTTAGCAGTTAGCATTCTCGTTTTTATTTTTAAAAAATAGAAATATCATGAACAATTACCATTCTACAATCAATGTTAATGCATGGCAACGCATTGAATTCACGCTATTTGGACACATATGTGAATTATGATAAAAAAGGGTTAAAATTACCTTATTATATCTTTGCACAATTGAAGGTCATTTAAGAGGTAATAAGGTAATTTGAACCCCTTTTATCATAATTTTTGTTCACTTGTTTGTCTAAATTAATTAATTAATTCAAATAGACACAAGCTTTGGAGCATATGAGTGCTCGGATAGTGAATAGAATTAGAATTAGAGTTTTGCTACATTCCCACTCCGTATCACACCTTTTAAAACTTTGTCATAAACTTTCGTTTTTACCCTTATTTGCCTATGTACTTGCATTTTTCAAGATTTTATTTCTATTAAGGACATATATGTAATCTTATACCTCAAGTGTAATGTAAGGTATGAAATGGGGTGAGAATGTACATAACTCCTAGAATTATGGGCACTTGCCACCTAAACTTGGGAATGGTAGTTCGTTGGTATCACTATAGTATCAACTGTTGAGGTGGTAGAATGGGTAAAGGACAGTGGCAGTAGCATGCCCATCAGCTCATTTTTTATTGGGGGAGATCATACAATTAGTACCATAAGAAAATCAGTCATTAGTATTAGAAAATTTTCATAAATAAATCTCTAGTATTCATTTCCTATCATTTTATTTCGATATAGATAGACACTAATTGGAAATTTTGATCAGAAGACACCTACCTATATTTGCACATGAAAGTACCTGTGGTTTCATATGTGAGATTGTACCACGTGAGTAAAGGTGTCTCCCTAATTGTTTATCATGTATACTTAAGTATTGTACTTACAAATAATCTTATTTATTATTGTATTCCTGTCCCAAAAAAGACAGGTCATTTTGTAATTTCAGAGAGAGAGAGAGAGAGAGAAATCTATATTGTCATAAAATTAAAATTTAAAAATACTTTTAATATACTCTTTAATTTACTTAATATTTCATTTCAATAGTTCTTATTTACTCTTAACAATGTTGATAGTGATATATAAGAAAACTAAAAATCAATTGTATTTTTTTTTTTTAATACAAAGGGGGAGATAGGGGATGGGAAGGAAAATCAGGGAGAGGTAGGTGTGGTTCGAACTTGGGACATTCTTCTCAAAAACTAAGAATTTAACAACTACAATTCGAACCGTAAAATCAACTGTATTTTTTAAAAAGGGAATAAGCTATATGTGAAACAAACGAGAAAGGAATACTGAACCTTAGGACATATGAAGGTGGTATTTCCTATTTCAATATCGCGGCAAGGCTATATTGCTTTATTGGGTTTTAAATATAATGGAACCTTTTTTTTTCTTTTTCGTGTCACAAGAAACTATCTCCAACGTAGATTTTTGAGGTGGGATTTAGTACATCTAGGAGATATTATTAATCAGTCTAGCACTGTATTTGTCTCCCTCCACTAAACTTGTGCTATGTGTGTCCAATTCTAATGCTTGCAATTTGGAGTTCTCTTTGGGTGAATCAAGACTATTGTCTTGGGTCACCAATGCAACAATCCCAATTTCAGGCTTTATGCTTTGGACTACACAGTTGTACAAAAACAAGTAGTGATGTAAACTAAAACACGTTGAGTCGATGTTGAGAAGACCGTATAATTTTTTCTCATATTTTTAATAGACCATTCTTCTTAGATATTTATAAGTATAAGGGCAAGGGATTTAAGACACGTAATGAATTAATTAAAACTAAGGTCCATTTGATACGAATGTTCAAACACTATAGACATCTAGTGTTGTAACGTTATCAGTTAGTAATACGGTATAATAGCATCGCATTAATACTATACTCAAACCACAATAGCAATTATTAGTATTATCTGTCTGGTGTCATAAAAGTACTAGATATCTGGTGCTTGATCATTTTTAGTATGTTTGGAGACCAATTATAATTGTGTAATGTGTCACTCACTGAAGTTTCAGTCTCTTAAACAATTAGCTTAACTCACTTATAATTGATTGCCAAACAGGCCTAAACTCTTGGGCAAAGCGTGACATTTTTTTTTTTCTTTTTTCCCTGATCATTGCTTCTCTGCTGAAGTACTCAAAATATTACATTTAAGTAGGATCTTGTTGGGCAATTCAAGGTTCTTAGCCCATCCTTGCCTCCACCCAACACCATGAGATCTCATAGGGTTTGGAGCAACTTCAAATTAAATAATTATTTTAAGAAATAATTTAATTTCTTTGATCAACCTCGGCGGACTTGGAATAATAACTTAATAATGTTAAATCTACAAGCTATGTTGTGGGAGACTATGTATGGTCCCGTGTATAAGGAAAATATTTTATTCTTCTATGGTGTGCTCAATTAGATATGCTTTATTATTACCATTTTCATTTGAGATTCACGTTGGTTCAACGAGATGCATCATTTGAGGTAGCCAATGAAATATGTTCTTTATTATCATTTGGGGGCTTCCACCCTACCAATAAGATGAGGTGTGTTCAATTAGAAAACATTTTTTTTTTTTTAAATCACAACCGTTTGATATGGTGTGTCACTTGAGGTAGTAGATGAAGTCATCCACTTCCCCAATTCCATTTTGCATTTCTTCAGCACATTAAAGTTCGTCCTCATTCCTCCCTCTTCTGCGAGGCCCAATTGAGTTTCTTTCAATTTAGATTAGTTGCATCTATTATTATTTATCCCCTTCTTTTATTTATTTAATTGTTTTGTTTCTTTTCTTCATCACATTTAAAAATTTCACTCAACGAATAATTTTTAAGGTTTATTATAACTTTGACATAGAAATAATAAGCAAACTGAAGAATAAATCGCATGTGCTACATTCAAGGCTAACAGCAAATAATTAATACAATCTACAAAATAGATAAGGTAGATCGAAGAAGTAATGAAAACAAAGAATTTTCAATTCTAGTGCAAAAGGCAGGAAACATTTTTTAAGTGCGCTAGACAAAATTGCAATTGTGCCCAACAACTCTGGTATTATATCTTACTAGATTTCCACTCGTGCGTTGCGCGGGTAGAGGTTTAGAGAAATTTTATACATAAAATATAGCGTAATTGTGTTTGTTAGAATTGATGTCACAAAGAAATTAAAATGCATGACCTATATGAAGTTATGTGCATCCTACACTGGCTAGCAAATGTAATGAATTCTCCATTTTGTATTTTAATTATTTCCAAGAGCACACATCAACTCATGTATTGCATTTCTAAGCACATATAAATGTTTCATACATACATTTAGGAGAAGCAATTAAAAGATATTTCATTGGTAATGTGTCCGCTGAACAAAAAAAATTGAGATCAAAATTTGTTACTTAATGAAATCCAACATTATAGGTTTCCATTACAGAATTTAACTCCTCACATGTGCAACCTACACTAAAATCAAGGAATTATTAGTTGAATTTCAAACTGGTATTATGAAATACATCCACGTCTTACAACTTACGGTTAGATAATTAAAATCCAAGAACATTGAGAAATCCCACCGAATGAAAATGTTATAGTACATGTAATCTTTAGCGATCTAAATATTAAGGAAGTATGTACAAACATCTCCTGAACTCATAGTAAAATAACCAAATACTTATTGATTTATATCAAAAGTGGAGGACAGTAATAAAAATATAATGATTATCAAGAGTTGTGAAAAAATGTGTTAAAAAAATATTTTTATTACTGTTTGAAATAATAAAAAATGGAAATAGTTCATATATAGAACATACGGACGTAGATGATTTTATTGTCCCTTGTCAATCAATCTTTTTTTTTTTTTTTGTAGACCAATTAATTTTTCAGAAAATTCTGTTACAATCACCCATATATGACAAGAACTGGCACGCAAACCACTCAGTTCACTATAATTAATGTTAATTACTTCTCATTTTTAGAACATGTCAAAGTTTGTGATTTAACTCATTTTACATTCACAATTGAAGGATATAGCTTATAATAAGTCTATATCAATAGAGTTTGAGTATTTATTCAACATTTAGCCAAAGTTCTGCAAAAGTTCTGTTTTACTGATACTTTCAGAAGTATCAGTATTTCTACTGTCCAGCTGTCATTTTGTTTATAGTTTCAGAAGTATCGGTCCTTCCACTATCCAACTCGTCCATGTCATAGGTTAGTCTGTTAATTCAGTTATAGGAATGTTCTTTTAATATCTATTATTTACATCAACCAAGGTCAACGGTTTGTAGTGATGAAGCCAGTGATTCCCTATATGTCCATCTCGATAACATAGATATATGCACGACGATCCAAGGCTTCCAAAGAGCTCCATTAACATATCACATAAATTTCTTCCAACCGCCTAAAATTTTGAAAAACATGGTAAACAATGAATATAGAACATTCAGTGAGAAATTTATGTGACATGTTCGGTTAGTACTCATACCATAACATATCACAAGGTTTTGATCATATATCACCTAGGTGCCTCACAAAACCATAACTTATCATGAATGTTTGATCATAGACTACCTTAGTAGTCTCACACAACCCAACTTGAAAAGAAGTGCCTTGGCCCTAAACGTTTTATATACCGAACAATTCTTTTACGAAACTGATAGGGAAGATCTTGATGTAATTCCTTTTTTTTTTTAAAAAAGCACTTGTGTTTTTTTTTTTTTGACAATAAAAGCACTTGTATTTTTAATTGCTATGTATATGTATAAGATAAATTTAATCACATAGCTTACTTCATATAGTATAAGTTATGTCATCATTGGTTCAACGATGAACAATACTTGATATTGGAGCAATTTTCCCAAATAATAGCACTATCATCATCATAGAGTACAAACACGTGAATTTTCTCAAATAATTCATGCAAGCATATTTAAAGAACACATACAAAATAGTATAAAGATCATTCACATTTAATCCACACTTGGAAATATTATATTAGGTTCTTCTTTCCTTTGCTTCCTCCTTTAGCACATCATGCCTTCAATTTTTATGTATAAAGAGGATCTAATTCTTATTTGGAATTAGGGTTTCCTATAGGTGGATAGCTCACCTTCTATATTATTTTGGTACATGACTATAGAATTTCTTTTTGTAAAGAATGTGGTTAATAGCTGGGGAACCAAAATGGACTTGGGCTAAAGTATAAGGGATTAAGAATTCATTTATAGAAGAGAGAGAGATAGAAAGGAAGATGGGACGGGTTGGTGCAAGAAAATGGAAGGAACATGCCAATTTATTCCCAATAGTGATTTCACAAATGGCTTCCATCCAAGGGCTGATCCAGGATAGATTAACTAGGGGGCTTGATTTTGATCAAGCGCCAGACATATAGTATTATTATGGAGTCAAATAGATAATGTGACATAATATCAACCACTATTGTGATCTGTCTGGGTGATAAATGTGCTGATATCATTGACTCATAGTATGTCACTTCACTATCTAGTACCATCACGACGTTAGACGTTTGACACTTGAATCTTATTAAGGGCGCAAGCAAAATAATTTTGCAAACTGAAATGTAATTTGTGAAACACATCTTAGCACTTCAAATGATAACAAGTTGCTTTCTAATTAAGTATTCGATAATTATAGTGCTAATTGACTAAAAAAACATGTTTTATAAAATAGGTATTCTCTATGACAAATTATTTTTTTGGAAAAAAGGCATTAGAAAAACAATTTTCCCCCAATTGGGTGGGCTTGAACCTGCCATGCCGGGGGCCTAGATCCTCCCCTACTTCCATCAACTGGATACCACTAAGACTAATAGGATGCTTCTATGTTTTCTCTTATTTTTCCTCACATGACTAATGTGTTGTCCCACTACATGATTACCACTTGGCGGCCATATATTGATTATTATTTTTTTTTCTTTTTTGTTTTTTGTCTTTTTCTCGACCCATGTTTCGACTTAATTTTAAAATGTCAAATGAAATCCAAATAAAGAATTCTTAGTATCTATGCGAAACTCTTGTAGAGTACTACATAATAGCATTTTAAAAACTTTAAAATCATTAATAATAAGAAAAGCTTAGACATTAAAAAGTAAATGGCTAAAGTCATCTTATTACCAATATTAACATATTTTACATTTATCCATTCTCTTTTCGTCACTTAATCATTAAAATAATTTAATAGTTCTACTCAACAATAAAAAGTCATAATGAAGCAGATAAATTTTGTGAGTTGTTACAATCTACCCCACTTAAAATAATTTCGTTCTCGAAATTACTACGAATTATCTAGGCTAAATCTAATAAAAGAAGCATTTTAAAACTTTCACAACGTAGTGTACCATGTAAATAAACTATCCTAGAGGCATAAATATCTCAACACACATGATAAGAAAACTGTCTTGGGAATGGAAATGGTATATCGTAATGTCTAAAGTTTTGAATAAAAATGAACATACACGTGGTATGGGCGACCTTAGATTACTTCTAATTTATACATTGTGACGTCATCATCTTCTATAGATTCTTATTGGTATATTGAAAATAATTTTTTTTCTTTCTATTACTATTGCCAAACTTGACATAGTGCCAAATATCCTTAGCTAGATCAAGCTATTAGCACTTTTTGACTTACAATATTGATTTTCGTTACGTTCATTCCTTTTAAATAACATTAAAACCTAGTATTTTTTTTATAAATGATAAATAGAGTAACACTTCACTACAACAATGTGTGAATATGTAACGGAGAAGAAAAATACGAGAAACTTATTTTTATTAAGGATAAACTACTAAATGTTTGGTAAAAGATCTTCAAAGATCAAGTTTAATTTGAATATACTTGAATGTCACAAATATTCCATGAAAAGTACAATCTTCAAATATTTTTGGCTCAATAAAAGTTAACTCTACATGTCTTGAAAATTTAGAATTATTTCAAAAATCATTTCACGAATAATTCTCCTGCAAATATTATTTCTAATAAAATTCTATGATTTCAATAAGGCCTTCCCTCACAATTTGCTTCTTTGCTTTAGACGTTCATTTCTCTTTTTAGAACCCTAATCTATACTTATTTTCAATTGCTGTTACAATAGCTAATTTCTCTTCTAGAATTCCCTTCTAGAATTCCCTTCTAATTCTCCCAATTTCTCGATTCTTATACTATTTTCTTATATAATTAAAACTGAACACGATTGGTTTTTCTTCATTTTTTTTTTGGTGAACGAGTTGTAAACCTTGATTTTTCTACTATAGTAACAATTCACATTTATCATGAGGTGCATAAAATTTACTTGTAAATGGAATAAATAATGTAGATGAAGGAGAAAATGGTTGGATGATAGAAATTATAAAAGTGCTCCTAGAAATGAGAAAGATGTGTAGTAGATTTTCCTTCACCTCATAGAACTGGGGAAAATTTATAAAGATCGATGTCAAAGTTTCTTTAATGGTGCTGACAATCAATTCACCACCCTTGCAGAGTTTTTTAAGAAGCTGCAAAACCCCTCATACTAAGAATGACATACTTTAATGGAATATTTTCAACTTGATGTCTTAGTGTCATTGTCTTCCCTATTTTGTATCTCATGATGTCTATCCATCTTATGCAAGTTGTAATATATCACATGTACCTTGTATGTTCCCTTTCAAGATTTTGAGTCCTTCTACCATTTATATCGGTACTCGCAGGAATATCAATACTTTTAGTTTGCCGTCATGACCCTCTGTTTTATTGATACTTAGAGCAGTATTGATATTTTTAATTTATCATGGTAGTCTCTGTTTCATCGATACTTACAAAAGTATCGCTACTTTTTATTAGAGCACCTATGTTGTTAAAACTTCTGGATTTGTGATCCAGCTAGGTTTCGATTTGAAATTTTAGGCTTGTTTTCCTCAATTTTTACAGAGTCATTCAACACAATAACAACACAACATACTCAATAATTTCATATTATTTACCATTACAAAAATCTTAAAATAGGTAGAGAGGGGATTATATTACAATGAAAATCTCCTTCCTTTCACTACTATCACATAAGTATATTTTCATACTACTATATACTAGAAGTTACATGCTATAGATTAAAATAAGTTGAATACTAAACTTTATCCTTATACAATTTCATTCCTGGAAGTTCCCATTTATTTCCCTCGTAGTACTCGGTTTTGATGTAGCAATTAAACGCACGATGTACTAACTTTCTTAAGTTTATTATGTACTTTCTTTCTTTAAGTTGCTTTCCTTAAGTTCATTATGAGCTTTCTTACCTTCAATTTAATATTATAAACTTAAAAGTTTATTATGGTCCACAAGTTGTGCTATTATTTATCATTCTAAATAAACACAAAACAATTATTACTAATAATAGAATTTCACATAAATGATAAACACAACTTACAAAGCTCTTTAAGAAACCTCGGGACACATGCTTGCCATGTTATTGAGGGGACCATCTTGTCGCTTTGATACCACCACTTGTACCGCTCCCGCCGAGAGCTACTTGCTTCTCCTTGTCCAAGGTTTAGGTTTATTTTAATCTTAATTACTTCTCATTTTTAGAACGTGTCAAAGTTTGTGACTTAACTCATTTTACATTCACAATTGAAGGATATAGCTTATAATAAGTCTATATCAACAGGGTTTGAGTGTCCATTCAACATTTAGCCAAAGTTCTGCAAAAGTTCTATTTTATCTATACTTTCAGAAATATCGGTATTTCTACTATCCAGCTGTCATTTTGTTTTATTAATAGTTTCAGAAGTATCGGTACTTCTAGTGTCCAACTCGTCCATGTCATAGGTTAATCCGTCAATTTGGTTCTAGAAATGTTGTTTTAATATCCATTATTTACATCAACCAAGGTCAACGGTTTGCAGTGATGAAGCCAGTGATTCCCCATAGGTCCCTCTCGATAACATAGACATATACACAACGATCCGAGGCTTCCAAAGAGCTCCCTTAATATATCACATAGATTTCTTTCGAGCACCTAAAATTTTGGGAAACATGAAAAATAATGAATATAGAATATTTAGTGAGAAATCTTTACACATGCAAATTTTCTTTTAAAAAAACGTGAGCCTGGGCCTGAATTACACTATAGACCTATCTTGCCCGAGCGCTCAATATGACATGCTCTTTGGTACTCGTACCATAACAGATCACAATGTTTTGATCATATATCACCTAGATGCCTCACAAAATTGTAGTTTATCATGAAGGTTTGATCATAGACTACCTTGGTAGTCTCCCACAACCCAACTTGAAAAGAAATGCCTTGGCACTAAACGTTTTATATACCGAACATAATTCTTTTCTTAAACTAATGGGAAATATCTCGATGTAATTCATTTTCTTTTGAAAGCATTTGTGCTTTTACTTGCTATGAATAAGATAAATTGAATCACATTGCTCACTTCACATAGTATAACTTATGTCATCATTGGCTCAATGATGACAAGACTTGACATTGGAGAAATTTTCCTAAATAATAGCAGTATCATCATAGATTACAAACACGCGAATTTTTTCAAATAATTCATGCAAGCATATTTAAAGAACACATACAAAAGAGTGTAAAGATCACTCACATTTAATCCACACTTAGAACTATTATATTAAGTTCTTCTTTCCTTTGCTTTCTCCTTTAGCACATCATGCCTTTAACTTTTCCTTCTTGTTCTTAAATTTTATAGTGTATAAAGAGGATCTAATCCTTATTTAGAATTAGGGTTTCCTTATAAGTGGATAGCTCACTTTATATATTATTTTGGTGTATGAGTATAGAATTTCCTTATGTAAAGAATGTACTTGATAGTTGGAGAACCAAAGTGGACTTGGGCTAAAGTATAAGGGATTAAGAATTCATTTATAGAAGAGAGGGAGGGAGAGGGAGGGGACGGGTTGGTGCAAGAAAATGGAAGGAAACATGCCAATTTATAATATTTAGTTCCCAATAGTGATTTGGCAAATGGCTGCCATCAACTGGATACCACTAAGACCAATATGATGCTTTCATGTTTTTTTCTCATTTTCCCTCACATGACTAATGTGTTGTTCCACTACATAGTTGCCATTTGACGGCTATGTACTGATTATTGTTTTATTTTTCTTTTTTTTGTCTTTTTCTTGACTCGTCTATCGACTTAATTTTGAAATGTCAAATGAAATCCAAATAAAGAGTTCTTAGTGTCTATACGAAGCTCTTGTAGAGTACTATATAATAGCATTTTGAAAACTCTAAAATCATTAACAATAAGAATAGCTAAAACATTATAAAGTAAACAGCTAAAGTCGTCTGATTGCCAATATTAACATATTTTGCATTTATCCAGTCTCTTTTCGTCACTTAATCATTAAAATAATTTAATAGTTCTACTCAACAATAAAAAATCATAATGAAGCAGGTAAATTTTGTGGGTCGTTACAATAAATTGCCAACAAATTGGAATCGATATATAAAAATAATTGTAGAGTGACAATGAAATTAGGATGCACACATACAATACATCATGTCAACAATTACATTTAAGTATTAAAATGTGTGACTTAATTCAAATAATACAAATTTTAAAAAAGTCTTAAATACAATATTCGAATCTAGACCCACTATATCCTATATTTCAATAGTGACTCGGTTACCATAAATCCATTTTCGTAGGTTTATGAATTTAAAGACATTGCAAAGAAAATAGCTTAAGACGTTGTAGAAAAATTTACTTATTAATGTGGTTAATAGTTGCTGGTGAAAAGAAAAATTTTCTTTTCAATTCTTATAGCTTTTCATTAGAAAAATTAAAATAGATTGATTAAGGTTTTTGTGGTGCACGTATGAGAAAGAAGACAGGAGGGGAAAAACATTTATATTCTTTAAGAATGAGATGGTTATTCATATTATTTTAATTTTGACTATTTTAGTATATTTGAAAAATGTGGGGAGGTTAATAAAAAAAAACGTGTGTCAATAAAATTAGTCTTCAAGTATATGTGCTTTAATAATAATATTTTTTTGAGTAAAAACACGAGAGAATAGTGATATATAGATGGAAATTGCTAACAAAAAAGTGAGTTTGTACAATGCTTTAAAAGCTACTTGTTATCATGTAGGTCATGAGCTCAATCCTTCATCATTACATTTGTAACTACTTTTTTATGAAAAGTGACAACTGGTGCTATAACATTATAAGCAATGGTGTTAAATAGAGTTTTAGGAAGGAAAAATCGATAAATTGTGCACGATAAATTCTCAATTGTGCCAGACAAACTCTGCTTTAATATATATATAGATTATATGATATCCGTGGTAGGATCTTATTGTTATCTTTTTCAATAATCACTTTTTTCTAGGAGTTTGATATCTAACATCAATCCCAAACGGAGTTTAATTAAGGATAATTTACACCTAACGTCCTCAACCTTTTAAGTATTAATAGTTCACATCCCCAACCTTTATTTTTCCTCATGTGGGTGCTCAACCTTTTAAGAAATCCCCGTCCAAATCCCTATCAACGGAATTCGTTAATTTTCTCTGTAAAGTTAAGGTTATTTTTGGTAAAATACAAAAAAAAAATAATTTAAAACAACAAAAGGAAAATGGGGAGAGGGGGACTTCCACATTTTGGCTGTTAGAAATGGCAACCAAGCCTTCTGGGAGGAGTCTCCCCCACCCTCTGCTGCCATTTTCGACAGCTAGACATTTCCAGCAGCCTTCTGTCTGCCAGAAATAGCAACTGGGGGGAATGGCAGAACAAGGAGAAGACTCCCTTCGCCCCCCTAAAAAAAAAAGGGCTGCCCTTTTGGACAGCCTTTTTGGGGGGAGCCCCCTCCCCTCATTTTCTTATTTTTTTAGTATTTTACTAAAAATATCTCCAACTTAACTGAGGAAATTGACTAATTCCGTTGTTAGGGGGACGGAGATTTCTTCAAAGGTTGAGGACTCACAGAAGGAAAAATAATACTTGAAAGGTTGTGAACGTTAGGTATAAATTACCCCTTAATTAAATAGGGAAATAGATAAGCTAGAGAATAAAAGAAAGTATTAAACATTCATTTTTTTAAACTAAAAAATAGAATATCATGTGTAGGGGTGGACATAAAAACTGAAAAACCTAAAAACCGAACCAAGTTGAAAGGTTGTGAACGTTCGGTTCGGTGTTTGGCATCAACGGTTCGGTTCGCGGTTTGTAAAAGGCCGAACCGAGTTGGTCCGGTTATGTTCACGGGTTTGGCCGGTCAAACCCAGTCAAAACGAAACCGAAAGGACTCGGTTCGGTTAAACCTGTTAAACCGACTTCTTTTTTTTTTTTCGTGTTTCAGATTCAGATTTCAGAGAGAGCCTAAGTTTCACCATTAGATTTGCAAACTCAATTCAAAAATAAAATTTGGAACCCTAGTACTACTCATACATTCAACATAAAACATATAACATACAACACTTTTTTTTTATGGAACCCTAGTATTATCCATCAACATTCAACATACAACAATTTTTTTGAAAGGCCATTCAACATACAGCAATTAATCACTATACTTTTCAACTTGTCAATAACACAATAACCCAAAAGAAGCCACAATTATCCTATGATTTTGAGGTCACTCCATCTTCCTCCCTTCCATCACCGTCGCGCATGCCGCCGCCGCCGCCGCCGCGCCTGCTGCTTCTCTTCGTCCACCGCGCATGCTTCGCTCTGCTACAGGTCTGCCACCGCCGAGCCTGCCGCCGCGCCTCTCCTACTCGCCCGCGGCCGCCTCTCTCTTCTCTCTTTCTAAAACTTTGTCTCAATTCTCAAATCCTAAATTCCTAATCCCAGGTCTCTTCTTCTCTCCTTAAAGTAGTTAGGGCCTAAAATTGGGCCTAAAACAAATAGGCCTACAATTATGCAGCCATCATTTGGGGCTTACAATTTGGCCCCAATATTTAACCCTAAAAAAAAGGCCCAACCCGAAAACTGACCCGACCCAACCCAACCAAAGTCGGGTCGGTTTGGGTGGGTTGAGCGGCTGTTCGGGCCAGTTTCGGTTTGTAAAACTACAAACCGACTACATGTTTGGTCGGCCTTCCGATCTACCCAACCCAACTCGACCGACCCGATGCCTAGGCCTAACCATGTGCATATGGGTTTTTTTTCGTCTCTATATTTGAAAATATAAGCTTTAGTTTTTTATGTGCATGTAATATTTTCAGTATTTAAGTGTGTTTTTTCCTCATCTTTAAGCATTTGGAAAATTATGAACCGAAAAAAAAAAAAAAAACCTCAAACTATTACCTGAACCTAGACCAGAAGTGAAACTGAAGGGCGTTTTAAATTACAGGCCGGAAACCAGATGCAACTAAAAATAACCGGTCCAGTGTTGATCCTTTCGAAACTCGAGCCTAAAACCACCGCGGACACCCCTATGCAAAACAGGTGCGCCTATCTCATCACCCTTGGAAAAGGATCCCCCAGGAGAATACCTTCCCTAATTTGTAAAAGGGCTCAACGACGTCGGTTGCGGGGAGAATAACTTACCTGCAAACCCTAGTCTCACTCGACTGAATTCTTCTGCAGTTTGATTTGACATACAGATATGAAAAGAGGAATGCGGTGGAACGATGAAGACGACGATAATTCGTCGTTGTCCGACGATTCCTCGACCGTAGACACAGACACGGAAGATAATCAAGCTTCCGAATCCACTAAGAAGAATTCAACCCTATCCTCGAAGAAAACTCAAGGTAATAATTTTATTCCTCATATCGTGGCAAAATTTATCTACTGGAAAGTTTTCTGTTAATTTTGAGATATGGATTTCTTTCCCACAATTTTTATTTGAAATCAAATCTTAAGATTTATTGGAGAATACTTGGATTCTGTTTTGAGTAGTCACCTCAGGTAGTAGTTATTATGTTAATAAAATGTGGCTAATCAATTGAATCTGTTATTCTGGCTGTTGATTCGATTCCTTGACTTGCTTGTATGCATCCTTGTTGGCAAACTGTGCCTTATGTATTTGTTGAATGATTTGATAGTCTTCCGAGTTTCAGGCTTTCTTGGGTTTTTGATCAATTATGGAACTGATAAATCTTTGGAGAACGATAAGAAATGATTATTAAATGCCGTCCTACAACTTGAGTCGTAAGAACCTACCTACTTGGATGTGTTTAATTTATGAGAGGTGCGTCCTTTCCCGTTCTATATCGTGTCTTATGGGCCAAGCAAATGGTCTCACGATAAGACTTTCACATGGTCCTGTTCAGTGCATTTCAAATACACTACCCTTCTTATTGCTGAGTCTAGAACAAGGAAATGTTATCAAAATACTCATTGTGAACGAATCATCTTCATCACTTTATTAAGATATTACTCCTACACAAAGATTAAGAAAAATTCGATTAACGTTGTTGGAGAAGTAAAATCTAATAATATCTTCCCAATATACCCCTTCATTTTCTAATTATTTCGTTTTAGTAGTATTATTTTGTAGATAAAGATGTATGTTAAATAAGGTATATAAGAAAATTA
Organism: Nyctanthes arbor-tristis; assembly: GCA_963692815.1. Lineage (NCBI taxonomy): Eukaryota > Viridiplantae > Streptophyta > Magnoliopsida > Lamiales > Oleaceae > Nyctanthes > Nyctanthes arbor-tristis. The sequence goes on from CAVNYN010204387.1 coordinate 14,908, forward strand.
AGATTCCAGCTACATTTCAATAAAGAAAGTGGCCTATACTTTCGGACGGACGAAAAAGAAAAACAAGCCTATCTTAGTAGGATGGAGGGAGTACAATTTATGTGAATCTTTATCATCAAGAAACCTTCCTATTATATGCACAATTTGAATGTGCAAAAAACATAACACTAAACTCATTCTATTAGCTAAACTGTTGTTTGTTACTGTTAGCACGCAACTGAGCATAGAACTGATAGTTTGGAGCGATATAATTGATGACTTTCATTATTCAATTTCTTTATTCTTTTGAGCTGTATTCAATTGCCTACTCTCTGCCATGCGATCTTGTAGCGGACATGACATTATACAATGATCTGTTACTAAGCTCTCAAACTCAACATCATTGCCTGCCTCATAGAAAAGTATGAACTATGAAATAACCAGAAACAGAATTAGATGACATTATGTTGATTTTTGCTTCTTGGATGCAGTTGACCCGGCAAAGAAGAAGAGCAAAGGTGTAGACTTTGGTGCTTTGAGTCAACATGGATATAAAGGAGGGCTATCAGTCTTGAGCATTCCACCACCAAAAGAGCCTGATCAGGAACAGGACTGGTCTTGGTCTTCCGGAAAGGAAGCTCGGGTAAAAGAGGTGGAAGAAACTTACAAAGATAGACAGAGAACAAGAGATGCCCTAGCTCATGGAGAGGAGCTCATAAATGTGCGAACACAGAAAGAGAAGAAGAATCTTTCATTTCAGCAGAAGGAGAAGAGAAAGAGGGATCTTGGTCAGGCTAGTAGGGGAAAGAACTACGTTGAAGAAGAGAAGAGGTTGCTAAGAGATAGTGGCATTTACTCTGGATTTGATTCCTAGAAATGGGTTTGTTGTACGTATAACTCAAACTAGTTACCATCCCAAACGAGATTGGCAAAGTTACTGGTAACAAAACGTGCTTTTCTAGAAAGCATGTTCCTCTCCGTTAATTTCTCTCATCTAGTACTGGGTGCAATCCCGAATACTGTATTATCTCCTTGGCTAGACTAGACTAGTTATCCGAGAGATGGCAATAAGAATGGTTATGCTGTCAGTTCACTTTTACAAATTTATGGCTTTCACGTGTGTTGAAGCTGCTTAATCCCATTGGAGGAAACAAGATATTGATTTAGATTTTAAACCTTGCACACATGCTACTCCTGGGTTAATCTTATCCTGCTGCCCCTATCTGTTAGGTGCAGCAATTCACAGCGCCATCCCAAAGGAAGGTCAGAACGATGGTTTAGAATGTCGTATCTTCTAGATGGGGAAGATTTCAGTTACCATAAGCAGGAATGCCAACCTGATACCCCCGTCAGTCTGAGAGACATGTCTGTGACGATGAGTTTGGTATAGTGGTAAATTGCGGCAGGATACCAGCTTGGCATGAGGATACCAAGACCACATTTTCCCGAGTCGGGCAACAAATTCGTTAATAGAAGGAAATACTTGTCATAGAAAGTTTCTTACAGGGAACAAGGACTTTGCTGGTGTTGATGACTTGATGAACATGTGACTCCAAGTTAAGATAAGGCAGCTAGCAAATTTACACTCTTCCACATCGCATAATCTCTATCCATTTGCAATCATACAAAAATAATCCGGAACTTGAAAATCTCTTTAGTTGATCCAACTATTATTCAAACCCCGTCTGCGCAAGATGCTGAAGCAAATTGTATTGAGAGTAGCTCCCCCCCGTCTCTTCCGCACCCCCCCCCCCGGGTTTTCCTTCCCCTTTCAACTGCCAGTGCCATTTCTGGAGCGTTTTTCCAGATTCTGCCCACCTCTTCGCTGCCATTTGCAACATCAGTGAAAGAATGTACAAGACTACATACATTTAGCCATGATTCATATGTTAAAATGGCCCGGTTATCTACTGGGAGCTATATGTATGGCATGCTTGAATATAATCAAGAATTTCGACTCCCAAACTTATTGGCAATAGATTCCATGAGCCAAACAGTTGAATTGCCCAAAAGAAGCAAGTATTTCTTTTACAGTCTCCCAATTCAGAAGAAAGAAAATACAGGTATGATGAATATGTATCTAAGCTTAAATTACCGAGTTGAAATTCCATTACAACTCTAACGTAAATTGGAATACGAGATGTCAAGAACGTCCAACCACAGGCCATCGAGAAATGTTGTCACGTTACAGTCAGAGACCATTAGACTCTGAATATGGTGATATTTACATGAAAAAGATAGGAGAAATAATGTATACAATTTGCGTTTTCAACATCACCTACATGTCATGTGCAGTTCAACTTGAGGTCTCAAAATTCACCGAAAAGATCGGAAGAGCAGTGACATTTTTGGAAGAATTCTCACTCATTCTGTCCAAGAACAATACATTTTAAAAATATCAACAAAATACAACACATTTTGAGGTGAAAATATATCAGCAAAATACAGTCCTGAAGGAAATTACCAAAATATAAATAGATATTTATGTTATATCTGGAACAGTTAAAATAGTACCATGCACATAATAGTATTAGGAAAGAAAAGAGACTAAAAATTCTTGTGTAGTATTAGGAAAGAAAAGAGACTAAAAATTCTTGTGTATTTGTACCACCGAGTCATGTCCAATACTTTGTCCACGTGCCAAATATGGATAACCATTTAACAATGAGAATTTGTGAGTCTTTTGTCATTCTAACCATGTGAAGAAAAACTTGAAGCCTAGGGCTCTATCATTCTATCATAAGCATTAATTGTACTTCAAAACTCGGATACAATACACTACATATTGTGATGTGGGCTAAATTGACTTATTGACATTGTTTCCTTCATCACGTTCAAATTATCAGTTGGCTTGGATCAAAGTTTTCTCCACTATAAGCAAATTGCAATTTAAGCACTATTGACTGTTGCGTTAGTTTGTTGATATGATGAGAATATATTGTTGTATGCTAACCTTCTCCGTGTTTGTCAAGTGTCAGTACCAAACATGTAAATCTAGAACTCCGTAGCTACATGACTTTTAATACTCTGCCCTTGATTCATGAAGCTTTTTGTCGTAATCAATGTAGTCCAAACCCATTTTCAACCACACATTCTCCAAAAATATTTCACTTCTCAAAAAGTTCACTAAAAAAGGGCTTTATATATGTGTATACAACCTGGATGTAACTAAACATACTTAAGTTCACTAGTTCAGGTTTTCATATGCACCCAAGGATAGTTTCTAAGTGAACATATGACTTGACTGTAAATCCCAGAAATTCAAATATTATGCCATTTGGTAGCATCATATAGAAGCTTGTTAAAAGGGTTTCAACACACAGGAGAACAAATAAAAACAACCAAGCATCTTTTTCCCAGTTTACTGCAAGCAATCGTGCAACTTCAGAGCATCTCCAATGTGGGGGAAAACCCCAAATTTTTGTTCCCACCCCACAACCCATCCGCCCCACCCAAAAAAAAAAAAAAAAAGCAGCCATACGATGTAGGGGCCAAACCCCCAAATTTGGGGGTGATAAAACCCAAGCCCCTCATTTGGGTTTTTCCCCGTTTACGTTTTCCCCTCCATTTTTCCCCTTCACATTGGGAATGATCCCAAAATATTTTTGAATAGGCAATAGTAAGTAACAGAGAATCTCTACAATTTTACCTTCATAGTAAATAAAACAGAACCATCCGATATTTGTTGGCCAGCTGTAGCCCGAAGCCCACGGACATAACCAGCAGTTGATGCCTTCACAACATGCTTTAAGAGAAAGGAAAAGCTTCATCAGGGAAGCTTCAATAAACTAGACAGAATAAAACTTTCAGGTCAACCTGAGTACAAACCTCCATCTTCATTGCCTCTAAAACCAAAATTGGTTGGCCTTCCTGAACTTTTTCTCCATCTTTTGCCAAAACTTTAACCACTAAACCAGCCATGGGGGCCACCACCGTCCCAGGGGGATGTGATGTTGTCTCAGTAGCAGGTCTGTACATAGAGTCATCAGTATCAGAGAGTTCAAGGCTCCTTCTGTGTCTGAAATGATGATGGTGCGAACCATGCCAAATGTGAATGTGCTCCATCTCATCCTGAAACCAAAATTGCATTAACATGCTAATGAGTAGAGTGCAAATGCACGTGAGATCTACTGTCAGGCTGATTAAAAACCAAATGGCATTGTAGTTTCATGTGCTAAGTAACAAAGAGAATCCCGTTCACTGTTTAGCTAACAAAGAACAGTTATCACCTATCTTGTTAGCCTCAATGCAATTACACTATACCCTATCTTTTATACTGAAAAACTGTTCAGTAATGGGTCCACCCCACACCCAAACCCCCCCCCCCAGCCGCAAAAAAA
>CAVNYN010204392.1:0-12319 GCA_963692815.1 Nyctanthes arbor-tristis
ACACAATATTAAGGTGATAGTGTAAATGTAAAATTTTCTATTCTTTATGTGCCTATTGACGGTGGCGGTGGGTTGATCTGTAGTAATTTTTATGAACTTTTTCTATTGACAATTTGCCATCCAAAATTCCCTTTAAAAGCCCTAAAATTTCACATACATTTTGCTCTTGACTTAGTATAATTTTAGTGATATTTTCCTCTCAACTTGGTGAAGTACTGGGCTTTTCGAGCTTGACAATTTATGTCATGATTCAGGAATAGCTGCATCTCGATGTGCAAAATTTGATATGTGAAGGCACAAAGTTCACGGCTTTTCTAGGTAAGGGATGCGTTCAAAAGAAATAGATACCTATTTTCTCAATCATGGCTTTTCCATTTTTTTTCTCTTCTTGAAAATCCTTCCATGTACTTAATTTCTAATTTTTGTTTTATTTTTTATTTTATTATTATTTTTTTGAGTATAGTAAGTTTGTACTTGTAATCCATGGGTAGGTTTTAAGATGCTTAGAAATTTTGAATTAGGTTTTTTTCCCCTTTTCATTTATTTATTTGTCTTCTTCCTATAACAAGAATAGCTCTTTTCATATTTGACTTGTCTCTTTTCTACTCCAAATGTTTTTTTTTCCCTTTCAAATTATATTTTTGGTTTCTATAAAGATAATGTGATCTAATCTAAGACTGTATAAAATTGTTGCGTTTTTGTGAGGTTTGTAAGGCATTAATAAAGTTTAACTGGGTTCTATGTTTTTCTATTCTTTTTTGTTGCATCTAATAGCTTCTACTCATGCATTCTAACTTTTAATTTTTGAATGGGAATGTACATATTTCTACAGGCTACAAGCTATGAAGAAAAGAAATTGGACTCTTATCTGACTGACCATGTATTAATTAGAAGCTTGTTCTCATATATTTTAAGTTTAGTTGTCTTGTTTGGTTTTCTTTTTGTTTCTTTCTATGTATATGAATGCTTTGTGACTGAAACTTGGATGGTGATCCTATTTTAATGTAGTCACAGAGAAGTTCTTCTCATTGTAAGTGCCTGATTATATATAGAGTGACAAAACTATCCAAGACTTGTCTTGTAGTTCTATGAGCTATAGATTTTTGTTTTGTTTTGTTTGGGGCATTGAGTTCCTCTATAGCACTTGTTTCCTTTTTCCTCTTCTATGGTATTTTTCAGTTTTTATCATTCTTTTTCTTCTAGATGAATGCACAAATTTTGCTTGCCCTCCAATTATTAAGCATGCTTTGCTTGCCTTTTTGTAATTGATTGATGTATGAAAAATAAAGATACGAATAAAGAAGTGAATCAACATGGTTTTTACTAATTGAGTGACACACTGAAGTTAAAGGATATTGTCTAGAGTATATTCAGACTCGTATGTATATGATTTACTCTGTATGAACTTTAGTTCATGCTTATGTCAATGTTTTCAACTTATTTGACTTTATTTAGCATCAATTATTATTATTATTATTATTATATTGCGGTGAACATAATAAAAATGAGATTAAATGCGTTGTCTAGCACATAACATTTTGCAGTTAAATTAAGAGATCAATCACAAGGCTGCAGTCTTATAGGTAAAGCAATGCAAAGATTGTTATAATATGAACAATTATTGACAATTATTACTTACAAAATCATTTATCCAATTATAATGGGGATCGTGCGACGCATGATCAACCACTAGTATACTATATAAAAAGACCCGAGGCCAAGTTACTGTTGTTAGCTACAGTACCTAGATACGGTGTCGTTTGCACATACGCCTTCAGCTGCACGGTTTTGGCCAATTTTTTCTTTCCCCATTTTACCCCTTATATATATAATAGAGATGAGATCTTTGGCCATTTTCTCCTCTCTCTCAAACGTTCTTCTCCTTTTGAAATCAGATCTCTGGCCATTTTTTCCTTCTCTCTCTCTCTCTCTCTCTCTCTCTCTCTCTCGGACGTTCTTGTCCTTTCTACTTCCTCTGAATGTATTAGCCTTTTTGCCACTTTTCTTCCTCTTGCTGTTGCTGATGCTAATTTTTCGGTTTGTCTTCGATTTTTGCTGCTTCCGATTTTGGGTTTTTAAAATCTTTTCGAGTCATTTTGTTTTGCTTTCTTTTTTCTTGTTTTTGCTTTGAATTTAGGCATTTCCATTTGTTTTCAATTTGTGTGTTTCTTTTGTCTTGTTTTTGCTTTTTCTGCCGGAGATGGACAGATAATTTGAAATTATTATTTGTTTTCTTGGGAACAGAGTGAGAATTCCTATTTCCTTTTTTTTTTATAGATTTTTTCATTGAAGGAAAAAAAATGGAAAAAGAAGTAGAAGATACTTTTCGGTTTAACTTATTCATTTTTTGTTCAAAAATTAAATTAGATCCGAATTTCTTCTTCAAAATTTAGAGAATATTATGCATCGGTGAGCAGTTTTACCTTACAAATAGAAAGTGAAATGTAAAAGATTTTAACTTCTTTTATACTTTAATAATATGTTGGACCATCCAGTGTTTCTTACTAATTTGATTCTTGTTATTGTTCTTACTAATTTGATTCTTGTTAGTCTTAGGTCCATGAAATCATTGGTATATTTTAGAATGAAGGTTTTGCTTTGCAAGGTACCATTTCTTCCAACTAACTACCAAAATCGTGAAGTTCATGAATTCTGTGATATTGCCCTCTTAAAAGTAATTGAAAAATTGTGTACACGACGTTGCGCTATCAACTCGTCATAAATGCAAAATTGTAAATATAAATTCTTAAAATCAAGGACGGCGGGCCGGTGTCAAAGTTAAATATTAAGAATTAATCTATTTAAATGTAAACAAAGATTATAATAAAAGCTGTTCAGATTATTTTATTAACTTTAAAATGAAGTCCATGTCTACTGATGATGTTGAAAACATTACTCAACCACAACAACAAAGAGCTTGTCGATGCATGTTATTAGAAGATATTATATTTGAATCACTATTAAGTATTAGGCATTATTTTTGAATTGATAATATCTTTACTAACAATTAATTGTTTTCCATTTTAAAAATGTGTTGGGATTTAAAAGTCAATGATGAAGAACATATGCTACTCATCTTCTTTTGTATATTTCAATTGCTTTATTTTGGTTTGTACATAAACTAGATGTTGTTCCCCTTTGCTTTATATGTCATGGCCTGTAAATTCTGAAGTCCCTTTTAAAATATATTGCTTTTGCTTTCTCTAACATGATCATGATATAATAATATTATTATTATTATTATAACAAAACCACATCATTTGACCAAACATTATCAAAATGTACAACAAAATCCACGCTACTTTATACAAAATAAGATACGCATTGCGTGCATTGAACACACCCTAACTAGGATTAAAAAAAGGGGGAAAATGTCAATGGAACAATATTTGTTAGTTATTGGAAGGTCAATGTTTATAAATGGAAAAAAAATGTGGTGAATTCATTTTAAAAAAATTAAAGAGTTAAATTAAATTAAATTAAATTAAATGTAATAATAATAGTCACCAACCATAAATTAGATTTTCTCTTCTATAGGTCAATTAAAAAAGGATTATCGGCCAGACTTTGGGGAACTTTCGTGCGTCTACAGGGCTCCAGCAGGCGGCAGGGCTACCCTCTCTCTCCACATTTGTTCATTTTGATGGCTGAGGCTTTTTCGGGTCTACTACACAAGGCAGAAAATGATAGGGCCCTTATGGGTTTCCAATGTGCTCGACACTCACCCTGCATTAGTCATTTATTTTTTGTGGATGACTCTCTTATGTTCATTCGGGCAAAACAGTCTGATGTGGAGACGTTACTGGGAATTCTTCATCTCTATAGTTTTTGCTCTGGCCAGTGGTGAACTATGAGAAATCCTCCTGCTTCTTTACTCCTAATGTTGATGTGATTAATCGGAACAATATCATGAGGTTGCTAGGAGTTAGCGACAGGAACTTCAATGTAATATATCTTGGCTTTCCTATTTTGATTGGGAGACAAAAGAAGAGGTTGTTTGACACCTTGTTGGACCATATCAAAAAACGAATAGCTGGGTGGAAGCAGGCCCTTCTATCAGCTGGGGGGCAAGAAGTTATGATCAAATCTCTCCAGGCGATCCCAAGTTATCAAATGAGTTTGTTTCATCTTCTGAATTCTATCATTACCTCTCTTCAGTCTCTTATTACTAAATTTTGGTAGAGTGGAGATGCTGAAATTAAAAAAAATTCATTGGATTCAATGGAGGGCGCTTTGCCGAGCTAAGAGATGGGGGCTTGGATTCTGTGATCTTGAAGCTTTCAACAAAGCCTTGGTAGCAAAACAAGCATGGCGGATTTGGAATCATCCTAACAGTTTGGCGGCTCAGGTGCTTAAAGGAAAAGACTTCCCTTCTGTTTCCTTCTTACAAGCAAACCAAAAAAGTGGGGATTCATTCTTGTGGCAAAGTATTATGTGGGGTAGTGAGTTACTCGAGAAGGGATTACGTTGGAGAATTGGTGACGAGAGAACAGTAGATGCTTTCTTTGATCTTTGGCTACCCAAATCTTGGCCATTCTGTCTGATCAGCCCTCTTCCGATCTTGCTGTGTGTAAAGTGGCCGACCTCTTTTCTGCCTCAGGCACTTGGGACTTGGATAGAATTGATGACCATTCCCCCCTTGACAGAGATTGTATCCTTTCATTGCCGATAAGGGATCAAATTGGGGCTGATAAACTTATTTGGCACTATGAAGGCAATTGGGTATATTCTGTTAAAAGCGGTTATAAATTATTAGTAGGGATCGATGGTCTTGATGAGGGGTTATCAAGTGCAGCACATCATGATTGGTGGGGTAAGCTATGGAGTCTTCAGGTCCCTTCCAAAGTCAAAATTTTTGTTTGGAGGGTGTTCTATCATGCTGTACTGAGTTTGGCAAGGCTTGGCAGCCGTGGACTCAATCTTAAAGGCATATGTCACCAGTGTGGTTCTTTTGAAACTCTCCATCACCTATTATTTGTTTGCCCTTTTGCCAAAGCAGTCTGGAAGCTTCTGGGATGGTGGTGGAAGTTGCGCATATTTAGATACGTTGATGGGATTGCTAATGTATGGGCTGGAATTTTTGGGGCATTTGATACTGCTTCTCTTGAAGTAATTTGTTCCTTTTGGTGGTTTTTGTGGTACGAACGCAACCAATGCATCATGGTAGCACGAGAAGTCCTCCTACTTGTGTTGTTTCGGCAACTTTGGAGTTTATCCACCGATACAGAGAAGCTAGAGGTTCATCCCCTACTACGTCAGCTGCCCGTATCTTTGTTGGAAGAAACCATCGGTTGGTGAGCTCAAGCTAAACGTGGATGCTTCGGTCAAAGAGGGGCTTACACATTTTAGTGTTGGTGCTGTTGTTAGAGATGAATGTGGAGTTATTGTGGGGTACATGGCAAAGATTATGAGAGGATGTCCTTCAGTTGAGCCTGTGGAGACTCTAGCTATTCTCGAAGGACTAAGGTTTGCCCGTGATCATCACTTCACAGTCAAGGAGGTGGAATCGGATTCTCTTATGGTTATTTCTCACTTACTCAATGCTTCTGATTGCCACCCTTTTGGTCTCTTACATGGGAAGATTAGATCGATGTTAGCATATTTGGATTGTGGTCCTTGCCATTTTATTTGTCGTGAGGCGAATCAAGTGGTCCACACCATTGCAACTCGATCTTTAGCCTTTTCTAATTCTTGTATTTGGATTGATTCCTGTCCTTTCTTCCTTTCGGGGGTCATGGGACATTGTTTGTCTTAGTCAATAAAAGCTAATTTTTCCCTTCAAAAAAAAAAAAAAATCTATCTTTACTAATTTGACTATGACGGTTAGATTCGTCAAACTATAGTGGTATACTAGTCATAACAAACTTAGAAACTTAATCAATCAATTATGATATTTTCACCATTTTTCTTCAACGTCCTCTTAATTTTTAGGGTAATTTGCAGCAAAGGTCGACAATCTTTGCATTCATAATACGATAATTAATGAAAGGTTGGGGACTTTGTATGCTCAAAAAAAAAAGAATGAGGACAAAATTAATACAAAATTAAAAGGTTGGAGACCTAGAGTGAAAATTACCCAGAAATATTCAACCACCATTGTTTCCACAAGGGAGCAGCTGGGATTAGGAAATGCACCTGAATAAAGAAAATAATAGTAATAAAGTTTTTGTATTATTAATTTATAATTTATTAAAGAACTCTCTATATGTCGTGATATATAATATAATTTAATCTTCTTCCATGACCTAAATAATGCTGGATGATGTATTATTAGCTAGAAGTATTCTAGAACGCGGTTAAGTCAATACTTGAATGCTAACCAGTAAAGTTAGAAAAACAAACTGATTAATTCTAGCTAGAGTTAAAATAAAATAAAAATTCGTGCACTACATTTCGTGGTACATATCTGCCATAGCTACCTTAAAAAAAATATATAGTTTAATTCAACTGGTAAAATATTAAATTTTTTCTTTTATATATATTTCGTAAACAATGCCGGTCTTGTTGTCACTAGGGTCCTAGACGAGTTTTAAAAAATGGACTCCTATAACGAGTAACGCAGGGATGGACTAGGGGTTGGAAGGGGGTGGAGCCTCCCCTTTTCGGGGGTTCGGAGGCAGCGCCTCCGAAAATTTTTTTTTATATTATATTTCTTAATTTTTTTTATCGTACTTTTAAGAGCTCTTATCAAATTATCTCAAAATCTGAATCCATTGCTAGCCAATTGACCGACTTTAAATACAGTATCATGTTTAGGAAACAACTAACCAATTAACCAATAAACTAGTAAATAATTATAAAATCTCACCCAAAATTTCCCAATCCCTAATCCAATGAACCAATAAATCAGTAAATAATTATAACACCTCATCCAAAATTCCTCACTCTCTAAACCAATAAACCAGTAAATAATTATAAAACCTCATTCAAAATTCCTCAATCCCTAAACCAATTAACCAATAAACCAGTAAATAAATATAAAACCTGATCCAAAATTCCTCAATCCCTAAACCAATTAACCAATAAACCAGTAAATAAATATAAAACATCATCTAAAATTCCTCAATTCCTAAACCAATTAATCAATAAATAAACCAATAAATAATTATAAAATCTATAGCTAATATCTCTATATGTTTCTCTCCATTGAGCTCTTTCAATCGTTTCTTGAATTTCATCACCACGAATTTGGAATGTAGATGGAGGGAAAAAAAATGTGGGTTGCATCTCACCAACTCCACATGGGAGCTGCGTTCTCAATTTTTTTTTTTTTTTAAGATTTTCTTGATTTTAATTTACCAAGTAGAGTTAATTAAATATACAAGATATAAAAAGGCATATTAATTTATTAATTCTTCTCGACTTCATTCTCCAATTTTCTTTGCAAATCAAAGACAAGAACAATCAACAAAACCATATACAAAATTTCCCTGATAATTAATTAATTAATTAATTGTTGTAAGCATATTTTTCTCACTGCTAATTGTCTTGTACAGCGCTACCTTTTCTTCCTATTTATTTATTTATTTATTATTATTATTTATCCTTTTTCTTTTTCCACATCCAACACATTCATCGTATGTGAATTCACACTCACAAAGCCAAATTTCAAAGTAATACACACAGATTTAATTCTATATAAACCAATAGCTAATATCTACATATGATATGCAAAACTGTAGAAGGCAGCCGCAGCTAGAGCAGCAGAGACCACATGAGCATTGACTGAGCAGCAGCTAGCAAAACACGGTCGCACTGCCACTTCCGCAGCGGCGGACCGGAGGGCGGAGTTGCAGAGGTTGGAGAGCAGCAGCGAGCAGCAGATGTGAGCGGAGGCCCGAATTGCGACGACGCAGCAAACGTTCGAATTGAGGCAAACGAATTTTGGACTTTGGAGAGTTAGGGTTCTTCAATTTCCAATTTGGGATTTGAAAAATTTTAGAGATTTTTAGGGTTTTTTCAATAGCAAATTTGTGTTTGGGTTGGGGAAATTGAAATGGAACGAGTTGTTTTAGTACCTGAATTTTTTTTTTATTTTTTGGACAAGATTCATTATGGGCCCTTGACTTTTTTTACAGTTGGGCTTTAGCTTGTATTTTGAGCCATAAAAACTTGAAAGAACAAATGGTATCAATTCATTTTGGGCAAGTATAATAATTTAAATTGGGCCCCTAAGAGTCCTGGGCCTGAGGCGGCTGCCTCATAGGTCTCAGCCCAGGACCGGCCCTGTTCGTAAAACCCACAATAATAAGCTTCTAAAGCTATCTTAATAAGTAATTATAAATAAAATAAAGCGTGATTAAAAATAAAATTTTAACCAACAGACCATAATAATGTTTCAATATAACATACTTATAATTTTAAAATTCAAAACGTTTATCTATAAAGAAAATTATTCAATGTTAGCAAGTTCTTTATGAAATCAATTTTAAAATGTTAATCGGATTTGGGCGAACAAGGGGGTTTATACATTGATTTTTTTGCAACCGGCATTGAAATGAATAACAAGAATGAGATACTTAGATTGTGACAGGCTTTAAATAATTTATTCGAAGAAAATATTAGTCGTGTCATCAAATCTTTAGTGTTAATTTTATACTTGCTTCATGTCTCTCGTGGTTTTTTTTTTTTTCTACATTAAACAACATAATTTTATTAATTAATGTCTACATCAGATTGATAATAATAAACAATTAAATTTTTGAATAGAGGGGGACAATTTAATTTATCTACGCCTTAGAATCATTTTAAAAATCATATATATACAGTACTGCTTCTTTCATTCATGAACGTGAACATGTCCAACTCAATGATAATAATAATCTAATTATATGCAACATATATTAACGAATAAATTAACAAGTGGTCTTAGATCCACTATTTACGGGTACTTAAACATAATTAATTTTCCTTTTTTTAATTAATATTCATGTTTTATTTTTGTTCGGTTATAATATACTACTTGAAAGAAGTACATCTAGAAACATACGTTCTCACTTGGTACTAAAAAATGAAACAGTCTAATAAGTAGTCATTTTATCTATTTGGACAGTAAAACAAAAGGAAGTTTCATGGTATGTCATATTTTGAAAAAACAAATTAAAATTTTGATGATTTAGATATTTCCTTGGGATATATAGAATGAGTATAAAATAACAGTTAATTAGGTTATAGAATAGTGTTCAAAAACCTTTCGAACAAACCCTTCCATCTTATATGGCATGCGTATATGCAAATCACATAAATTTGAAATACACGTTGCATGTGTCAATACAGATCACATGGGGTGGAAGGTTTGTTACGAAACTTTCAAGAGATTTTTGAACATTTTCGTTAGATTATATGGCAAAATTACCATATTTGACACGTAAAATTGTAGTTTTGTGGCATAACCAAATAATATCGAACCCAATCGTAACTAAATACAATCAGTTGCCTAACGAATTTGAAAAATATAATTTATGCAATGAACCAAAGGTTATGAAACCTTAGATTCTACGTTAACCAAGGTGGTGTGTGTGTATATTAATGCTTGTGTACTACTAAACTTAGCATTTCTTTGTTCTCGGAAGACATAAGAAAAACTAAAGTAATGGCTTCGCCCCTCTCTCAGGCACAATCCAATAACCTCAATTCGGGTGTGAAATTATTAGCAGAAACTAGTCAACTTAAATCTGTTCCTTCAGAGTTTTCTTTTGAAACTGAACCCGCAGGATTACACTCTGATTCGATCCCCGTCACTGATTTCTCTTTACTCGCATCTGGAAATCCGGAACAGAGGTCCCAAGCTATTCAAGAACTTGGCAAAGCTTGCGAAGAATGGGGCTTTTTTGTGGTATAGAAAAACTCCCCGGGATTATTTTCTTTTATACTGTCTTATCGAGTAGTGTCTTTTTCTGTTCGTTTTAAGTCAGTGCATGTGGTGATTATTTGCAGCTGGTAAATCACGGGATACCTGAGAGCCTGATGAAGGGAATAATCGACGCCACTTTGGAATTCTTCGACTTGCCAGAGGTGGTGAAACGGAACATGCCGGATCCCATCAAGTACGGAACTGGTAGTGCCACAACTACTTCAGACCAGAAGATTTTACTATGGAGAGATTCGTTGAAATTCCATACACACCCTCAATTTCACTGTCCAGATAAACCACAAATTTTAAGGTAAATTACACGTCGTACCTCATAACATTTCTAGGACTCTGGTTAAGCAACAAATTCGTATAAATTAAACACAGGGATATCTTATTCGAGTATGCTGAGAAATGCCGATCAGTGGTGAAAACATTGGTCAAGGGATATCAGAAGGTTTGGGATTGAAAGAAGGGTACATAGAAGATGGCCTCAAGTTAGAATCAATGTTTCAATTGTTCAATGCAAATTATTATCCACCTTGCCCTCAGCCAGATCAAGCCATCGGCATCCCGCTACACACCGATCATGGTCTTTTCACGTTGCTGATACATAACGGAATACCCGGATTACAAATCCAACACAACGGAAGTTGGTTCAATGAGAACTCTCCTCAAAATGCTCTTCTTGTTAACACCGGCGATCAACTTGAGGTATTTTTTTTTTCTCTCCTCTCTGAAGTCAGTCTGGTGCATGCAGAATTATGCACTGCTTGCAGGCTCCATGAATAACGATAGTTTGATCGAAATATAGGCCTGCGTAGGATTCCCTCTCGTATTTCCAACAAAAGGCCCAAAATAAGATGCGGTGACCAAAATTTGAAATGGTTATTAGATAAAGTTAATCTAAAATTGATCTCGTATCATACATATGGTATTCTATAGCACCATACAGTCATGTGGAGTGCTCCGATACACGTCATATGACTGATTTAAATAACATCATTATTAAGTGAATTCAGGACCGTCCATGTTTGACCAATTTCTGTTTAATATATTTTTAAATTTTAATATTTTTTACATATAAATTTTTGTTATGGTACAGTTTTAGCTTAGAAGCCTATATATACAGGGCTCCGGAAACTCAGGACCGTCCATGTTTGACGAATTTCTGTTTAATGTTCAAATTGGCAGATCTTCAGCAATGGGAAATACAAGAGTGGGAAGCATAGAGCCCTAGTGAACCAAGAGACCAAAAGAATTTCAATTGTCATCGCCAACGGTCCAGCGCCGGATGCCATTGTTAGCCCGGCTTCAGAGTTAGTCGAAAGAGACGGATGCCAATTATATCGCCCTGTGGAGTACATGGAATATATCATAACACAGCAAACTAATCGGCTCAACGGTAAAACCAACTTGGAAATGCTCAAAGTATTAGAAACCTAATCGATCAATTGTATAATGGGGTGAAATCTGAATAAAAATACTATATGTACTACTACTTAATTATGCAATTTGGGGCCCACTTGTGCTTCCAATGTCTCCCCACAATTCTTAACTCGACCGGGCACTTATAAATTGTTGTCTAATAATAGACTTGACTATATATCGAATTCAATTTCACAAGAGCACATACTGGTACTAGAGATAATTATAAACAATAATTTATTTCTAATTTGCACTGAAGCGTTTTAACGTTTTAAGGTTGCTAAAGAAAAGCATTTCAGAAACATACATTTAGTCATGAACATAAGTTGCTCGTATCATCATATGACTAAATGGAATGTGAATACGACATATCAAAATTTTTTTAATAAAAAAATAATGATGGTAATGTCTTAGACGAACATATAGACCTATTAATCTCCTTAAAAGTATATATTTGTGAAATTTTGATTTTTACTTGTGAATCTACATCGCAACTCAATGGTTGTTGACCGGAAAGAAAAGAACAAAATACAAAAGCACGAGAAAATATTTGTCCCTCGTTTCAAAACAGGCAAACAAGACTTTCATCTCCACTTTGGCGATTGAGGAACTTCCCATGCTGATGAAGAATGATCATGAAGCTGCATTTCTAGCTACTTGAGGAGTTGATGCTTAGGTTTATTCTTTGTAGCATTGGGAGTTTCTTTTTCTAGTGTCTTTTTTTTTAATTTGAAATGCTTGGTCTAGTGTCTCTTTCTTTCTTTTTTTTTTTTTTTTTTTTTTTTTTTTTTTAAATGCTTGGTCTAGTGTCTTTACATCTATGGGTTGTCTTCTTTCTTGTTTGTTTTGTTATCTTTGTTTTTTTATGGTTGTTGGCATTGGCTGAGCATTTTCTGTGTTTGCCTTTTGATCTGGACGTGGCTCAGCATTGTGTCTTCCTTTTCTTTTGTTGGCTCTGGCTGAGCATGATGTGGTTCTGCTTGAGCATTATGTTGGGTCTGTTGTTTTGGATTTTTATTATTATTGAAATAAATAAATAAA
>CAVNYN010204394.1:0-65884 GCA_963692815.1 Nyctanthes arbor-tristis
CACGACGCTCTTCCGATCTCTTTGGCTGCCATTTCCGACAGCCATTGTACCTCAATGGCTGCTGGAAATGGCAGCCAAAGGTGCTGCCATTTCCGGCAGCACAGGAGGGGAGACTTCCCCCTTTTTTGGCCGGAAATAGCAGCCATGGTTCAATGGCTTCCGGAAATGGCAGCCAAAGGTGCTGCCATTTCCGGCAGCCTTGGTTTTTTTGGGGGGCGTTCCCCCCTTTTTTTAAATTTTTAAAACATTAAAATAATTAATTTTTTGTGTATTTTACCAAAATACCCCCAAAATTAATGGAAGAATTAACAGTTTCCGTCCGAGTGACCTTAGGTGTAACAATTTTGCAAGGTTGAGAACCCCCAGGATGAGAATTAAAGGTTGGGGACGTAATCTCAACAAAGTGGAAAGGTTGGGGACGCTAGCTGTAAATTACCCTTATAAATTCTCCACATTTTAACAAATAAAGGGCATTAAAAAAGCTCAAAGTTTTGCTAGCAGCTTCAATGTCATAACTTGGGGGAAAATGGCTTCTTTGTGGGTTTGATCAATCATCTATATGAATTTAAAATTAGGCACACAAGTCTGCCATGAGAACTAAACTTTAATAGTATCTGTTTAATTAAACAGATAATTATATCTATCACATAACGGATAATATCTGTTTAATAATCTTCATCTGAATTAAAAATTGCTCAAAGCTGTGACATAATAGTAGGGAAAATTCAGATAAGTAACCCTTATAATAATTTGTCATTATTATAATAATTTTCTAAAACTTAACTTTGGCGATCAATGTATTTGTCATTTCTCTGATTCAAATGAGACTATCTGATTTTATTTTGTATTTGTCTGGTATGTGGAAATTGTGGTTGAAAATGCTCGTCCAACTTACTTACCATTTTGCCTTCCTAGTCTGCTTGCACCAGATATACATGTTCTCACCCGATAAAGCAAAGGTTGGCGTTAAGACAATAAAGGCATATAGCAATTGCATGAAAGATGAGGAGTTCATCGATCAGTCTTAGTTGTGCAACAGAATTTATAACTCCTTTTGCGCGGACTTGCATAAGTGAAATATCTACTAATTTTCACGTGGAGGTTTTCCAGGTCAAAATTGCATTTTTCTTTTTATACCTGGTTCAGGTTTTCTTTTACTATGGAAGAGTTAAGATAAGAACCTTCCGGATTTAGTGTGAAGACAATCAGGGGATTGTCATAATCATCTTTTTGTGTGTTAAGATGCCAGTTGCAAGTCCTCCCGTAGTCGAGGGAAAAAAATGAAAAAAAAGAAGGAAAATATCTCTAGGGACCATTAGATAGTCCATTATTGCTTTCAATTTAGTTCCCAAATAAGTCAGTCTAACTGCTAGTTATGTCGGGCCTAATTCGTTGGTCGTTGCTTTTGCCCATTTAGATGAGTTATTAGAGATTAGAGATTACTTTATATGGTCAAGTTTGTATATCAGCTACTAGGATTCTCGCTTCGCCTTTGTTCCGTTGGCTTTAATAGGTAATTAGGTACTGTGGAAGACATTTGTATTCATGTTTTTATTATATTTTTCTGGTCAAGTTTCTATGTGGTATTGTAATGGTTGGGCAACTTCATATGGATAACTTTCACTTTACATAGCTTAAAAGTCAAAAATATATAGTTCTAATAATCACTAATATAGTTTTGTAGTGAATGGTAAGGTCTACTTGCTGCAATAATTCAGAAGGTAGAGCTGTTATAGTTCTAGTAATCACCATGTTAGTTTTGTAGAGATCGGAAGAGTCTAGTACTCCATGTTAACCATTTCAATTTAATCTCCTAATTGATGCTGCTTGTGTGTCAATTTGGGAATGTCCCCATATATTTTTTAGTTCGTAGCAAAAAGTAACACAGTCAAATTTACTGCACTTTTTTAGGGAGAAATCAGGAAAATAAAATTGATGAAGACAAATTAATTAAACCATTAATGAATTATGATCTATGAAATTAATTAACAAAACTATGTCTATATATGTTGAAGTTCCAAGACAAGAAACGAACTGAGTCAGAAGTCGATGCAATTAATTAATTTAATTGTTTTTTAAGTTATGTTTCATGTTGAATGGAATTGGTAGCCTTAGGCATTGGTATTGTGGTGGATTTTTTAATTGTGTGTATAAATGTTTTCTTTGTAAATTGTGCCGATAGTGCGCAATATTCAACGAGGGAAATAAGATGTTTTTGGTTTATTGTCATTGCCTCATAGGTACATAAATGGGAAAACGAACATATGACTATGTTGGAGCTGCAGGGATCCCGGTTATATGATGTGGACTTGTCCCCACTTGACCAAATGCAGTACATATAACATTGGGTATCGGACATGGTTTATGTCCGATAAGGATAACGAAAACAAAGAGAGGCTGTTTTATAGGTGTACAGATTGGGAATGTGATCACTTTGAGTGGTCAGATGAGTGGAAAAAACGGCCCTCCAGCATTTAAACGTGGAGAGTCAAGCAACAACATTTACACATGGAGAGTCAAGCAACACAAGGGCGAGCAAAGATAAGGGCGTTGTGAAAGATTGCGGAGATGATCTGTCTGATCTGATTGAAAAGTGTGTTGTCACCTCGAAGGAGAAGGAAGTTGGAATTTCTCTCGAAGTCGTCAAAGTAACTTTCCAGCCACGTTTGAAGTGAGTGACAGGGGGTACACCATTAGAAGGTCGTTTAGTACCTACATATGTAGTAGATTCATTGCATGTTAAACATCTAACCCCATTGTAACACTCAAACATGTATTCCTCATATTTCGTTGGCCTTTTTGTAATGAATTGAATCTAACACAGTGGAAATTGTAAACATGTTTCTAATTGGTTTCACGACGTGGAAAGTTTTTCACTAAACTTCTTGAATTAGTTTACTTGATATCATAACTTGCTATCATATTTAAACTAGTTCATAATTTTGGCACGCTTAATACAAATCTTGTGATTCGTCATCCCTGACAAATGGCAACATGCTTCTTCGGCAAAATAAAACCCAAAACTTGAACATTTAAATAAAACTAGGTCGTACACGTAATTGGTAGCCTGAAAATTCGGCAGTCTCCGCTGAAATGTGAGCATTTCCACAATGTCAACATGTCATATATGTTCACAAAAACCAACAAATCCACCTAAGCCAAGCACCATACACATCAATGATAAGTATTTCAACCCAACTCAGCATACATTCAACACAATATAGTGCAGAAATAAAACAAATTGTATAACATGTTCGTCATCGTTACATAATCTTCCAAGGTGCCACGTTTGTCTCGTAGGCACAGTACAAATGTTCATTCGTATGTGATTCTCCGACAAATGTCAGCACCACCCAACGTAGTCGACATTCAACACAATACAACAATTTGCCAAACAACACATAACTTAGCCAAAAAAGTCGCCCCTGTCAACCCTCCAATGCATTAGTCCCAGGTGTTACTATCGATCTTAGGGTCAACAAAGTCATCTTCATTGGCACCTTCATTGGCGTCGAACGATATGGATGGTCGGTATGGCTCATGGTCGGGTAGTGTCAGATACGAGTCGTCCAACATGCGCTGCATCATAGAAGTGCCAGCCTCAGTTAAAGCTGCTTTGTCAATCACTCTACGTTTCTGCTCGACCAATCGACGGCTACGCTCAACGTACTTCTGAACATGAAAATGAGGTGGGGTGACATGGAACACTAAGTTCGACTTGGCTTCCTTTGTCCATTGACGCAATATGTACTTATCTGGTAACGCCTTAACTTGTTCGAGCTGCATCATAAACAATTACAACCATCTAACTTATCCTAGTCATAAAATAAAACTTTTAACACAAAGTTAAACGGAAATAAATGTGTATTACAACTGTCAATGTGTTATGCGAAAGTTATCTCACCTACATCTAGTATAAGATGTGCTTGCATAGAATCCCCTATGATTCGATCTTACGGCAACTGCATGCAACAAAACAAAATCAGTGGCGACATCGTATGTGACTTAGCGCTTATGTTCTGGCGTTATCTCGGCGTCGAAAGGCTGACCTCGTAGATTCGAGCCTCATGCATGCTCCCCTTCATTGTGCATACATATCTATCACAAATCTGTAGCTCCTCCTGAAATAGCTTGAAAATTGCCTTTGTATACCTTGCATTCATCTGTACTTCTATGAGATACCGTGTGTATGGCACCATTCTTTCGTCCACATCAATATGATCAGCCTCAAGCTCCAAGTGCCTTTGCCGCGCTAGGGCTCTCTTGAACCTCTTGTACAGATCATTTAACGAGCATTCATTGCTCACATATCTCTTGAAAAATGCATGATTACTCTCAGCGTGTTGAGAGCTAGACATAATAGCCAAGAAAACACCCTTGAGATAAACTGGAACCCAACGCTCTAGCAGCTCATACATATCGGCAAGCCATTTGTTGTCTCTCAGTGGAGTTGTTGACAGCAGCTCAGCCCAACGAGTCTCAAACTCAACCGTTGACTCTAAATTCCATATACAGCCCCTCAACTTCTTGACATGCTCTCTGTACACGGCAATGTTCATTTTTTTCGGAAACTTAGCTAAGCTACGCCAAATACACAATCTGTGAACTGCCACGGCTATAGCACTGTCCTAATGAGTTATTATCATTTTCGGATGGACATATGCACGCATCGCATCCACAAATTTATCAAAAAGCCACTCAAAGAACTCTGTATGCTGAGTAGCCAGTAGGCCACATCAGAACACTATAGTTTGTCTCTGATTGTTAACTCCAACAAATGGACAAACCACATCCCCTATTTTTTGGTATTGAAAATGGTATTGAAATTGCTGTTAAAAACGACGTCCCCAAAACAGCTGCATGCGTTCCGCGACGGAACATCAGCCCAAAAGCACCTCATAAGCTGATCCTTGGCGTTTGTTTCATACGCACAGTAGAAATTTTCATTCGTCTGTTTCTCCGACTCGAAATGGTCAACCACTGTTTGTGCATCATGGCCCGATACAGCTGCCCGAATGTCCTGAACATGGTTTTTTAAGTCTCTCCCCAGGCAACCAATACACGATGGCCCGCTTGAGTCAACCTCTAACAGCCTGCGCAGCTGAGCAGTAGACAAGTTTGCTTCGAAGAACTACTGACTAAGCATCTTCTTTGCTACTGACACCTCCCCGTGCAATCACAGTAAGTGAACTTTTCGAGGTGTAGCTAATGGATGGTTATACTCTGGCGAAAACTTACTGACTGACCACCCGTCTCCGTCTTTGTTTAGGGTGACTCCCATCCTCGCTTGACAGCCGGTTCTAATAACATCCACTCGATTCCGTTCACCCGAGCGCTCAACTGTTTGTTCCAACTTGTTCTCATACCGCATGTCCTTTTGACCTTCCTTATTACACACAAACATTTTCCAATTGTACTATTTCTTTACGTTCCTTTTGCAATTCCCAACTCTGACGCTGAACCCGATTTGCCTTGCGTATTCATTATAAAACGAGTATCCTTCGTCTGCTGATCGAAATTGCTGGCCGATGTGCGGGACAGCAGTTGCAGGCACGTTCGAAACAAATACTGCATCATCTTTCTCTGCGTCCATTTCTACACAAAGAATTCAAGTTATTACTTGCTGAACCAGAAAAGTGGAAAGTCTAAGTAATTATTTAATTCCATGCCTTAGAATAACTATTATTTTTTTCTTTCCAAAAAAAAAAAAACACTATTATTTCATGCAACCATAAATTAACGTCACTCATTATGTTCTTAAATAATTAATTTTAACCAGATTGGCTATTTATTTAACTAATAACTAGTTTATTTATTAATTTTAAAACCACTACTCAAGTAAACTTCAACCAATCTTCAACCGAGACTTCACCTAACCTTCGACCAAGGTTTAGTCACAAATTATTTGATTAGGCAGTTTAGTATTTAACTAAGTATTTATATAACACATATTTTCTAACCGGTACGTAACTGATACGTCAACCATTATGCAACAAAATTTTACTTACTTGAAAATTTAACCGTACATGGCATACTGACATATATATTGATTCAACTACTCATTTTTATAACTAATTAAGATAGCCGCCTTTATTTAGTCGCCCTGCAACAGCGTAAATATTTTTCAACAAATACTATTACACAAATAATTTTGTGGAAGTTACGATCGCAGTGTTCAAGGTACCTTTTTCATTAGTCGGGTCCTCCGTAGTCCGCGGCTGTGGTACTGTCACTAACTGTGATGAAGACATTGTTTAAGCCCTTCCCTTCGTCACCTATGATAACTAGTTTCCTACATAATGACATAATAACCATATAATTAATACTAAAAATAATAATAACTAGTTTCCTATTAATACCTATAAATAGTTATTTTTTTAATCTATCTAAAAACAAGTTTGCATTTTGTTCATTAGCAAAGACCAGAACAAATATATCTACCAATTTTCGGCTCAATTGTAAGGCTTCCAAGAATTCCCGTCTCAAAGATTTTAGTAGAATGCATAAACTCTCAAGACATAAGGAACTAGTCAATTAATTGTGTAGACTATGGTTCATAAGAACCATATCTAGTTACATATTGTACGAGACACCATTTTGGTTTTGAATGCTAAGAAGCAGCTGTTTTGAAAATAACAACACAGTACGCAACTAGTATGCAACTAATATGCAGTTGCTTTGAAGGAGTATAAGGACTTTGCTTATGACTTTTGAAAAAAATCATGACAAGAGCTTGATGAGTGTTGTACTTGTTCATAAGTTACATAAAACTTAATAATTTCTATAAAAAATAATGACTATCAAATAACAAAACTTGGGAAAAAAAGATTGTTTCTATGGAAAATAATTACTATCAAACACCGAAATATGGAAAACAATAACTATTTTCAGGTGGAAAATTTAGCCAATCAAACAAGAGTAATTGACATTTCACATGAAAATTAATTCTAGGAAATTCAATTACCTTGAATTCGTTTTCTTTCCATACTTTTTCCATGCTTGCAATCAAAAAAATACCCCAGTAGAATTTTACGATTCATGATCCGATCTACCAATCCAACTCACAAATCCTTTTTATCGATCAATTCCAAAATATTTTGACAACCATGGTCCACGGTATCATTTGGAGTGGAGAAAGTCTTCCCTTTTTTTCATGAAAAATGGGTGATAGTAAGAGTGGATTTAGCCACAATCCCATTGGTTCTATTTCGAAAACAGCAAATTTTCTAAGGAGAGGGGTAGTCTCCCCCCAGGGAGAGTACCCCATTACATGGCACCCTCCAATCGGGTCCCCCAGGCACCCCCAATCAGGGGTGCCATGTAATGGGGTACTCTCCCTAAGGGGAGACTACCCCTATCCATAGCACAACTCCGAAAACAGAGAGAAAAGAAGAGGAAGACACTGTCTATCTTCTTGGCTGATACACTAGCTCAATCACAACTTCATTTTGGTGCCAGTTTTTAGTATCAAAAAATCAATAATCAAAATCCATCAGTCATTAGGGACCTTCTGTTGCTCCCACAAGTAGAAAAAAGAAGTTTTGTCCACAGATTCTAATGTAAACTTCTGTCATTTGTGGCATTTCCACCCACCAAGAAATTAGTGGTAATCCCAACTCATACAAGCTTATATGGAAATTCTTGATTTGCTGCTGATTTTCAAGATAACAACAGTGGAGGCGACAGGAGTTCTTTTTCCTGTTTTTCCTTGGGTGTTCCTTTTTCAAGATAACATGGAAATTACATTGAGTGTTCTTTTTCTCTGTTTTTCCTGCTTTGGCTTTTTGGTTTGAAGGAAAATGACTTTGTTTACTCATTCTTTGATAAGTAAATTATTATTGACCGCCAAAATTTACCCTGTGATATATTTGGAGAAACTAACATTTGAAGAAAAATTGAATTAAATGCTCATCGCATTTACTCGCTCATTACACCAGTAAAGTATACATGGTATCCAACAAGTGCACTCATCAAGTTTATTTAGCAATCAACAGAAATGTCCTATATTGACTACAGTTTTCCACTCGATATCAAATGGACTTGATTAGTGACAGATAATCACATCTCCAGAAAACAAGCTATCCCAAGGCCAAGGGATCCAATTCTGATATCAGAATTCTCAAAGGAATAGCTATCTTTCAATTGATTGGCACCACTAATTCAATAAGAAATTTTACCTGGTCAAACTAAATGGGTCAAAAATTTATAATTCCATTTCCGATAAACAAGAGAATTCAACAATGGAATACATCCAACAGGAAATTAAGTGAAGTGTGATTCATAAGATAAACGCAGAAAAACAACAGAGAGAAAATCAAGATAAGAACAATACATGTAAATATTTGCTGAAATGGGTAAAATTAAGGTCTAAAGGGGGCGTACCTCTGAAGCAGCGCTCAGTGTGAGAATTATAATTACAACCTTTACCCGGCGACTCGTCCGACGGTCGATTTCACTGTGGTTCACTGCTGGTGTCCAGGCATTACCCGCCGACTCTGGCGACCGTCGATTACGGCCGCGGCCTTGCACTCCGCCGACGATTTGGGCGTTGGGGAGTTTTTTGGTTTTGGTGGGTGTGGGTTGGGGGGGGACTACAATGCAGAAAAATTTTTGGAGTTTTTTCTTTTTTCAAAATTTTATTTATAAATAAATCCAGCTGGACTCCACGTAGCATGCCATGTCAGACTCTGGCAAGGAGAAAACGAAAAAGATATTAGTACCGGGAGCTACAGAATCTAAGAATGGCAACGGAACAGGTATTACTCGTTACCTGTAGGTACCCGACTTGAACGGGGCATGTATTACCCACCCTGATAACTATGGGCCGGGTACGGGGTGAAAAACTTCGCCCCGAATGCTTATCGGGGCGGGGACGGGTCGTGGCCGCTCCGACCCTATACCAGTTAATTTTTTTTTTTTAATAACTTAGTAAAAAGATTTTGAGTGATATAGCTGAGAGGTTTCAAACCAAGGTGCACAAAGATAAATTCAATAAAATTTTTTTATTGCTAATTAGTTCATTTTTCATCATTTTTATTGAATTTCTTTAACGAGGTGGGTAACAAGTATTTTTTTCTTAACGGGGCGGGGGCGGGGACGGGGGAAGGGATACCCGTCCCTAACCCGTCTTATTGCCATGCCTAATAGAATATCGTACAAAATATAAGGAAATGACTGAATTGCCCTTAATGAGAGAATACTGAATTTCTCGGTCAAAAACTGAAGTTCGACAAATGGGATCAGAAATTGAATCAGAGAAAGGTAGAAGAAACCCTAAATCTGAAAAAAGCGCTCAACATTGAAGTCGAGAAGGGGATCTTTCGTTCCATTCAGCTTTGAGATCATTGACGGAAAGAAGAACGCGCCTTTGCCCATCGCTAAGTCTTTCCGGGCGTGGAGGAGAGATCAAAGAACGGACGATTTTCAGGTTCGAGTTATTTCTGGGGAGTAATCTATACGATCTGCGTTAATCTCGGGTATGGATCGTTTTTTATTTTCTATAAAATTATTAGAAATTATTGCAGTGTAAAGTATATTGAAGGAAACGAAATTATTTGTTAATATTAGTTGGTAATATAATTTGTTAAGTTATAGAATGGTCGAAATTATCTGTTAATATATATTAACTAGTTGCAGTGAGAATAACATTGAAGGAAACGAAATTATTTGTTAATATTATTTGTTAATATAATTTGTTAAATTATTGAACGGACGAAATTATCTGTTAATATATATTTACGTTTTGAGTTAAAAATAATATTGAAGGAAAAGAAATATAATTTTTTGCTTGGCATGCCAATATAAATTTTTGTGGAACTCCAATGGGGATATATCAATGTTAACATCCGGCTATAATGGAGTCCCAAGTGATTGTTCACATTCTCAACAGAGCAATGAAAACAAATGCATGTATGAGATGATGGTTGGTTGATTATCTAGCAAAGTTTTCATTTGCATATGCAAGCTAGCATGTTGATTGAGAAACGAGTTAACCTTATCATAATTCATAACTATCTTGTTCGCATTTTCTTGTTTTTATGTTCTCTGGTATGAAAATAATGAAAAAATAAAAGTTAATGGTAGAAATAGCAACATTTTAACATAAAAAATTTAGTAATAATTTTATTAATGTGGTTTAAATTTTACCATTCTTATATAAAATTGTATTTTCCTATTAATGTACAAACTCTCATTCATTTATCAAACAATTATCTACTTATAGGCGCTGGAGAAGCTGGTGTGAGATGAGTAATGCTACAGAAAGCGGAAAACTCCTATGACAAGCGGGGATGAATTAATTGGTAGTGACACAGAGGTGATGGAGCATATCGATGTTCGCTGAGCCTATAATGGGAGGGAACGATGTTCTGGCTGGGCCTACTGTAGCAAATATTGCTAGGACTATCTTAAATATTGCTATGATGCCAAAAGATTTCTGTACCTTTGTCTGATGAAGAATTATTTAAAACTTTCTTCTAACTTTCCATGACGAGGCTCGGAGGATGATTTGGTTGCTTGCAAGAGAATTGCCGAATGTGAGAAGATTATATTGAAGATGATGATTCTCTATGGCAAAGACAAGCAGGGAGACTGAGTCAACCAGCAAAATTACACTATACTTTGCTAATGTTGTATTTTCTATGATCTTCGATGAGATAAGCAGTATCTAGCCATGTGTTGTAAATGTTTCATATCATTGGTGTTTTCTAATCTCTGTGAAATATGTGTACTTCTGTTTTCTTTTATTTTCTACTGTTACTGAATACTTTCTAAGCTGCTATTTTGTTCTTGGAATTGGATGACTTCATTTTTATTTTTTTATTTTTTTTGGTTCCTTGAGAATGACCAGCAACATTTTCTTCAACATTTCATTGCACATTATGAATTCCAATTGATTGACATTGATTTGATCATATAAAAAGATAATGGCAGAATATAGATACTTGAAGGTTTGTACAAAATATTTCACTAAGTAGCAAATTCTTTCTCCAGGACAACAAAGGTAAAGGTGGCATACTCAAAGACATGAACAACATAAAACATGCAATTTAAAAAATGGATTAAAACCCTAGAACCTGGAATTTTTTTCCAAAGAAAAATGTTAACTTACAAGTGAATGTTAAGCGTACTTATGGGTTAATGTTACACTACTAGAATCAAATTCTAGTACAATGCTTAGGAAATGCATGAACTCTCAGGATGTAGTTGAGCTCATGAATTACAAAAATGAAATATACATCATAGCTATGCCCCTCAAGTTCCGGCTGGCACAAGACAATCTCCAGCACATATTGTAATGGGAGGATTGTTGGTTCAGTGTACACTAATCAAAACTCAAGACGAAGCCATGCTTGAAGATGAACAATACCTGCAATAAAGATATCAATAGGAACAATGAGTTAAAACGGATATTCCCACAAGCTCGTAATCGACATAAAGAAGGAATCAAGGAAGAACAAAATTAAAATAATCAAGTACAAATGCACTAACCCAACAATCTTACTTTAATCACTGAAACAATGATAAAATTCTACTTTTAACTTTCTTCATGACCATACACTTTGGAATTCTCCAATGAGGCACCGTCATTACGGGCGAGACCGAATACGGTACGATGATGATGGCCTCTTCGGGGGGTTCGGGCTCGACCTCGTGGACGGGGAAGGCTCGGGTCTTATTAGAACCGTTTCCGAACCCTTAGATCTCACCTTTTTCATTTTCAACAAGAAGACAATGCCTGCGCCAAATTTGATTTGCTTACAGAATAAAGAGATGCATTAGTTGGAGAGAGCTAATGATAATGGAACCTACATAAGAAGAAAAATGAGTAAATTGTAGAGATTCTCAGAGAGTTCTTGAAGAATACCCGAGAATTGAAGGTTTGATTGATTTCATAGCGGAGAAAACTAGTAAATTTCTAAGAATAGCCTGGAGGAATCATTTCAAAGATCAAATAAAGCCAGCTACAAGACATAATCCAACCCCTATAAGTACTCCTTTATTGATAAATTATTATAGTTTCTTGTATAATTAAATAGAAGATCTTATTACGGATTTATCATAAGGAAAGTCAATACATCCAACATCATTAAGCATTGAAATCCTTAACTCCATTAAACAAATTGATTTCATCATAAAATGTTTATATACCAACTACTAGTTCACAAATTCAACAGTTTAAGCCCAAAGGATAGTGAAGCACTACCGCATATCATATGAGTCACTGTGTAGCAAAACTGCAAAAGTGGTAACCGTTCAATGGAGGAGTGAACATTTACAGTAGCTATCAAAATCATATTGGGTTTCATTCATTTTCTTCATTAGCATATTACTTTCTACTTAAATTTGGAAGTAAAAAAGTGTTAATTTTCTTTCCCCTGTAAACTCAGATGCCTAGACAGTCTGGATGATCCAAAAATGGTAGGACAAATTGACAATTGCATCAACATCAGAAAAAATTTCCCAAATAAAATTTTCTACATGCAAATTTCCATGGATTCACTAACCAGTTACTGTTCTAGTGATGTTTCTACATGCAAATTTCCATACAATGAGGTCCCAAATAAAATTTTCCTTAGCCCCGAGAAAGGAATAATCTAAAAGAAAATAAAAGATTGAACTAGGAAAACTATAAGCCAGAGATGTGGGCACAAGAACCTTTTTCTTTTCTTTTCTTTTTTTTCTTTTCCTTTTTTTTTTTTTTGGGGTGATAAGGTGCAGGCACAAGAGTTGACATACACATAGACAAATCAAAACAAATCATAAACTAATCATAAACAAATCAAAACTAATCAAAACTATAAAATCATAAGCAAATCAGAATCATAAACACATAAGAAAACTACAAAATCATAAACAAATCAACACTAATCAAGATGGTTAAAGTGAAAGGTGGGGAGCACTATCATTGTCCACAGATAAGCACATAAGATTCAAGATTTCATGTTCAAACGAGTACCAAATATTTAAATAGCATGTACCTAACAAATTATTGGGAAAAAATGCCCACCAAACATTCTCCTGCCCCTAAATCCTAGGATATTACTCCATAGGTTTTTCCTGTGCACTTAAACTTGCTTCGTTATCATTAGCGGGTTATCCATTTTGCTTCACGATCATTTCCATTAATCATATTATCTAAAACTTTAACCTGTTGGAGAGGGTCATAGTATATTCAATTAAATCTTGTCTTCAACAAGGACAGTTGTTTTTCCTCCAGAAAGAATCATAATAAGAAGGATTCAAATAAAAAATTTGGTAATACTAACCTCCAAGAAATTATCCAAGTTGTGTTATGGCCAACATTTTCTCCGCTCTTTATCTCTGTTCCTCAAAATTCAAAAATGAAATGGATCATAAAAACGACAAGGACCATAAAATGTCAAAAAAATTTCTCTTCTCATTATCTCTGCTCTTAATCTGTGGCCAACAGTTTGACTGCTCCTTGTCTCTCTTCCTCAAAATTTCGATGACCATAAAAATTCAAAAAATACAGACACCAAATCAAAGGAAAAATTAGGCATGAAACTAACCTGCTTCAAAAGGAGGCTCAGGCCCTTCCTCTTCGTCTTCCTCATTGCCGGCCAAGAAGTCGATTTCGAACTCGTCAGAACCGTCGAAAAAGGGTGTTCGCGCGTCTCCACCATCACAGCACGGAGCAATGGCTTCAACATCGTCTATGGTCGCGGTCCTTCTTTAGCTTATTGAAGGAATCGATCTATTTCTAGGAGGGAATTTGCCAAGATTCAAAAATCCCCAGTTTCGCAAGCAAGAACCCTATTGGAGATTTGGAACCGAGCGTGCTTCTGATTGAAAGAACCAATTCCTCAAATTTTGGATTTTGTCAATTTATCGCGATATTTTGGTTCCACCAATATATCGTGCCATTTTGCTTTTTGACCCAAAATCCACCCCTTGTACACGATTTTGTAAGCGGGCCGCTACTAGTAGCGGAATTGAGGAGAAAAGGAGAAAAAAACCTGCAAATCACACTAACTTCACTGCACATTCACCATGTATGGTGTTCAATGAGTTACGTGTCAAGCACGGTGTCCAATGGGCATGGTGTTCAATAGATGCCTGACACGTAACTCATTGCACATCATAAGATGGTATTCAGTAGCCACCATAGAAAAACCACTATCTTCACCATTATCTTAGTCAGCTCCCATAGCAAGAAAAAGTGACTATTTATTGCAAATTTATATATCTTCTCAGTATGCAACTTCAAACGTCAAAATAACTATTTTGCAGAGGCTGCAATCTACCATTTTCAAAAATGCATCTACTATTTTCATAGGCTGCAATCTACTTTACATTGATACTGTACATAACACAGCCTCTATGCTTTGGGTGCTTTAATTTTAATCCACTATATTGGGGAAGTAATGAATCAAAATAAATAAGAAAACAAATGAAAAGAGAAACTTGAAAAAACAAAAAAGAGAAGAGAAACTTGAAAAAACAAAAAAGACAGTCATGAATGGTTTGTTTCTGTTTGTGGTATAAACTTTGGAGGCAATGATGAATACTTCTTGTGCAGTCTTCCTTTCAACTGCCTTGTTTTTGCATCTACTCTTACTGTGAAACCAATCTTGGTCTTCTCTTGTGCTTTTGCCCGCTCACATGTCCACATGTTTTGATCCTCGATGTCTTTTTTGTAGTGCTTGATTTCCTGAATTATATGATGATCCATTGGATTGAAAGATCTCCGGAAAGAAATGTGGGCAAGGTAAGGGAGAATGCATGCCACTGTTACTAAAAGGGTGGTGATCCAGTAAATCGGTGCTGGAGCCAGAACTTCAACAAGGATCTTGAATGCATATCCTGAGAAAACCGGGGATATGCTGCTGTAGACTAAAAGAAACAGGTACCAAGTTGCTATACTACCCCATATAAGGAGGTGTTGTATCCAAGTGAAATGACTCATTGTTAGGGCAATTTGGCAATTAACAGCCCAAATCACACATGTGAACATCACTGTACCGACAGCCGTCATGTCAGCCGTCTGGCCTCCTGCTCGGAAAGCTTGGTCATAGAAGATGATCACGTTGAGGAAGAAAATGATGACCGAGGTATAGACACCATTTCCCATCCACCCAAATATCCTGCTCCAGCTGAAGAACAAGTTTCTTGGTCCTTGCTGATATAATGCTGGAAACTGCACTAGGTATTATATTCCCATTACTACAAAGAATCATGGTAGGTCATGGGGTTGTGGTAACAATGGGTAAAAAACCCTGCTGATATTCTATCAGAAAATATATGAGGACTAACCTGTAGGCAGACCTCAGAATCAACATCTTGTTCGAATACTCCAAGTGAAATTACCGGCAATGAAGTAAGAACGACGTTGAATAGAAGCATATACAAGTCAACATAAACTGACTGTCCAGAAAAGCCGGTGAAGGCCTCAAAGTAGAGGATTGTGAGACCAAATGCAATATTTTTGTAGAAGAAATAACAAATCTGAAGCAGAGAATCACAATATGTGAGAATCCATGGAGGGCAGGAAAGAAAGATGACCACAATTATGATTCTTAAAATGGGTAACACGTGCCAATATTATTATTGATACTGAAATTAACTGTCACCTTGCTTTCAAAATAAGTGATTACTTATTTGAATTTCGATCAATAAAAAGGATTATTTATTTTGAATGGACTAGCTACTTATAAGTGCAATTAAAGCATAGCCAAGCATTCTTAACTTCAAATCTTAGATAAATCACTGAAGAAAATGAAATAAGTTCAGTTCATATTACCATCTGAGCAATTCTTTTGTAGCACCAATGCCCATGTATGACTAGAAGCCTCTCGAGAAACCGGAATTGTGCAATAGCAAAGTCACTAGCCATTACAGCCTGCAAATAGCTGGTAGTTATGTTAGTCTGCTGGCATCATTTGAAAATAATGCTTGTGATAAAGTTATGAATCACGTTACGTTGGAAAACAAAATGGCAGAGTTCAGCTAGTGCATTAAGGTTTACATTACACATTATCAACAGGCGCATGGCTTCCAAATTCACATACCATAAAATAACCCGTCACCATTCCTTATTGAACTGAGATTTTCAGTCATAATGCTAACGTTGAAAGCCAATTGGGAGCAGATAATGCTTGCAGACAATGAAATGACTTCAGATGGCCTCTAAGCCAACCGAGCATTTAAAAAGAATTAGCATTCTTTTTCTGTGAGACTAATTTCTTCAATGATTTTTTGATACTTTCTCCAGCGATCATTTTCAGATTTATGAGGGCTTGAATGTTTAGCACAGAACAAAAGCATGCAGCAATATGAGCAGGTGAGATATATATTACCAACCTGCATTCCTTCACACCCACTGATGCCCACACCAATATCTGCTTCTTGAATCATACCAACATCATTGGCACCATCACCGATTGCTAATGTGGTTTTTCCAGTTCCTTCTTTTACTAACTTAGTTACCTAGGTTTCAAATTAAACAAGCACAAAATTTAGGAAATGAGAACTCAAACAGTATATCTGATGAACAAACCCCCCCTTACCAAAGCTTAAAATTTACTTCTAACCCTTTTTGCAAACCTCTTTGAGCTTTTTGAATTTTCATTTTTCTCTTCTTAAGTTTTTCAGTTAAAAAAAACCCCTCACTTTTTTTTTTTCAAAGCTCAATGAAGCATGCTTGGTCTTGAAATTTCCTAAAGGATTAGATGAAAGTAGCCTTACAAGAGCTTTCTGCTTAGGAGAAACTCGACAGCAGATGACTGAAGCACATTCAACTGCTAAATTCAAAAAATTATCCTCCATGTCATCCTCCAATACATAAGTTAGAGTTTTTCCATCAATGATCAAAGCAAACGCAGCATGAGGATCCTTTTCGAGTTTGACTGTTTGCAATCCATTGATGATTTGCATCAAAATATTCTCCTTTATGTCCTGACAGCAAGAAAGAGCAAACAAGGTACTATAAATTATAGTACATATTGCGGATTTTATTTAATATCATTATTACTACTGCTACTACTTTTGGCATGCTATTACTAAACCAAGTACCACTTTTGAATCTTTGGCCACTATGTCGAGATTTGCGGTTATACAAATTTGTTTCATGCCTTGCCGGAGCAAACTGCAAGCATATCTGCATATTTAAAACAAGATTTAGTTTAGCAAATAGAAAGCTTTAATTATCAAGTAGATATTACTATAATGTAGCTGGGAAAGTAAAACCTCATTTCACTACTTGACAAGCTGGTCCTAGACGTATGATTTTTTTTTTTTAAGAGTTGTCCTCAACCTTTAACGTGACTTTCACATGACTTATAGAAGGATAAGTTAGACACGTAATTTCAATTAATATTGTAAAATAAACAAGAGTCATCCTCAACATTTCATATGACTTTCACTTTCCTTATAGTAAGGGTAAGGTAGAACTTAATTTCAGTTAATATAATAAAAAATAAACAAGAGTCCTTCTGGATCTTTCATGTGACTTTCAGTTGCCTTATAGAAGGATAAGGTAGACACTTAATTTCAATGACTAAAATAAATAAATAAGAAAGGAGAAACAAAAAGAAAACAAAATGGAAAATGAAACAATTGCCCTGCCATCCACTAATGAGGGAATGAAAAACATCACAAACCCAATCGTTATGAGCACAAAAGGTCAGAACCAGCTTGTTCCATTGCAAAATGTTGTGGCACTCTTGTGCTATTTCTACAAATCATTTTAAAACCTAGTGCTATCGGCAACAGACATACCCAATATTAATTGCAGTTTCCATCTTATCACCTGTCAGGACCCAGATCTTTATTCCAGCCAGTGCCAGTTTATCTATGCACTGAGGCACCTGCAGAGAAGTGATAAAAATGATCAAGATGCAAAGTAGGGAGGGATGTTTGGCAAGGTTTAAAGTGTATTTATAAGTAAACAATTAAGGTCTGGACAAAAGTAAAATTTTCTGCTGGTAGAAGTTGAGGATAAGTTGGTTCAAAACTTCTTTTACATTCTAAACATCACATCTTCAGAGACATAAAATGATCGGGAAAAGAGAGAGAGAGAGAGAGAGAGAGAGAAAGGAAAAAGAGAAAAGTCACTCAAAACTAACATCTTAATGCCTATAAGCAGACATGTTCGATAATAAATAGTGCTACAACATATGATATACCCCTTTCTGTAGTTTGTCCTCAACTGCAGTTGCTCCGACAAGTATCAAGTCCCTTTCCATAATGTCAGCAAGCCGCTCAAGCATTTCTTCTCTGTTCACACCAATTGATGTCCTAGCCTTTCTAAACTCTTCGCTCCAAGCAGAATATTTTGTCTCATCAAGCTTCTTGTAAGCAAATGCTAGTGTACGTAATCCAACCTCTCCATATTCATTCAAATGAGTCATGGTAGCTTCTTCGTACATCTGTCCATCCCTTGATAACCTCTCAAAAATGATGCTGAAAAGGAAAGAGAACCCACTAAACTCCCTTTACCGGTAGCAATATCTTCTGGTTGAATTAGCAAACAATGACGCCTAGGAAAAATAAATAAATAAATAAATAAGCACGCCCGCCCACCCACCTGTCTGCTCCTTTGCACAGGAGAAAGAGCTGTCCATCTTCATCCCGCACAATAACAGACATCCGCTTCCTTTTGCTAGTGAAATCCAACAAGTTGAGAACTTTGAACTCTCTGGTATTTCATAAAAGGCATGAGACATCAAGACACATTAATAAAGAATATTTCTTTTCAACCATACAAATTATTTTTATTCATGTTTTCACCTTTCAATAGGATTTTGAAATGATGGATATCCTTCACGAACAAATATGCTTGACTGTGTTCTTTTACAAAACTCAAAGCCGAATTCTCTAGCTGCAACTAGAAATGCACCTTCATCTGGTGATTCAGCTTCATAGGTAAGGTCACCAGT
The DNA here is from genome assembly GCA_963692815.1 of Nyctanthes arbor-tristis. NCBI lineage: Eukaryota > Viridiplantae > Streptophyta > Magnoliopsida > Lamiales > Oleaceae > Nyctanthes > Nyctanthes arbor-tristis. The sequence goes on from CAVNYN010204394.1 coordinate 18,900, forward strand.
CTCTTCATTTGGTTCAGGAATTGCAGTGTGACAAAGTGATAGTATCCTGAAAAAAAGTAAGATGACATCTTTAGACGGTTCTTTGAGCCAATTCCCATTCATGAGACGGCTATCCTCAAAGCTAAACCCTTTTATTGCAGGTTTACAACTATCTTCATCTTTAGAAGTAACAACAGTCTGCAATTCAATTTCTAATTTCCCCAATTCACTTCCAGCCTTGTCCCATGAATTAGGTCTATCATTCTTGCTCTTCCCTCCCAAGTCCATTGCCACTTGCTTTGCAGCTGCAAGTTCTACATCACAAGAACGTGTGCCATATGCTTTGCCAGCTATGGAGCATTTGAGGAAGTCCATCTGGTTGCATGTCAAAGTGCCAGTTTTATCTGAGAGGATAGTATCGACCTGTCCCAATTCCTCATTTAAGTTTGATGTCCGTGCCTCAGCAGGAGTCCCTGTCTCTTCATCATACATACGAACATCTTGGTTTATGAACAATGTTTGGAGGACTTTCACAACCTCAATTGAAACATAAAGGGATATTGGTATCAGATATCCATATAATATAAGAGCAGTGATAAGATGAAAAAGGCCAGAGACTACTGGCTTGTTTGGATTGTATAAACCTTCCTCATCTGGGGCCCGTAAGTACCACCAATGAGGCATTTCATCCTTTGTCATCACCCCAAAACATACAGAGCTGATCAATGAGATGAATACGAGGATGGTGAAAAGAGATGTAAATGATTTTGTCCATTTGCTTCTCAATCCTGCTCCTCTTTGAAGGAGATTTTGTAGCATTTTGCATTACCTTGCTATCATGACCAGTGAATATCACGTGTGCTCTTCCGATCTGCCGTGTTCCTAAGCTTTGAATCTCTAAGAAGAATATGGCTAGGATCAAGAGGATACAGCTTGTTATCATATTCAAGATTACCAACAAAAGTATAAAGGTTAGGATTTGGATCCTCACACATTATGGTTGCAATAAATTCTGTGAAAGTTACATCATTGTCCAAGGGTAAGGTAACCTCAAGGGCTTGTTTTACCTTCAAGTTTGTCTCTCCATCCAAGTTCATAGTTTCGACATAACAAATTCCATCTTCATAACTTGAAGATAAAAGAAGTAAATCCGCTGGAAAAAATTTATCTTTCTCTACTTTCACTATATCCCCAACCCGGATCTTCATCCATGGTCTATAACCAAACATGCCACCTCTTTTATGTATGCTAGATTTTCGCAAATTAACCTTCATGTCTTGCAGAAACCTACGCCAATCTTCATGAGCTTCTTTAGCCATACTCAAGCCAACCACAAAAACTAAAGGAGCAACCATACTGAAAGCCGAAAAGGGAGATACAGGAGAAAATGACAGAATTGCAGCTAGAAGAAAGTACAAGTTAGCAACACGCCGGAATTGTTCAAAAATGGCCTTGGGTAGAAAGGTAAGAATATTATACTTTGTGGTCGATATATAATTTGAGCAGTATCTAAGTGGTTTTGTCTCATGAAGATGTGGCTTGTTGCAATAAACCACTCGTGAGTAACCTGGGCCTTGGATGTCATGTGGTCCCTCTGTTTTGGAAGGGTGTGGTCTATAGCAGCCAAATGTGTATAGACTGCTCCTGCGAAGCTTTGCTCTGATACTTCCTCGTGCCATTTTTAATGTTTTTCAGCTTAATGAAAATTTACTACCATATAGAAAAGAAAGCCCATAACACTTGCCTTCACCATGCAAGTGAAGGGCTTGTCAATCAAAACCACACACTCAATAGAAAATTGCAGAACCTCAACACAATGAAACACCAGGCTCAATAGATTGCAGTAAACCACCACCTGAGAACAAACTCAAACCAAATCAAAACCAAAAACAAAATCAAACTTAACCACCGTAATTGGGCATGAACATGTAAAATTATGAAAAGACACATTTTATTGATATCCAAAAGTTTTGAAATGATAGTAACTTCCAGCCTCCAGGGTTTGTACGAAGCTGAGTAAATCACAGTCATAACACTAAATTCTTCATAACCACAAAATTTACATCAAATGACCTCATTTAAAAGTTTCACTGGTTAGAGGAGCCAACAACTTTACTTGTTTCTATTAGTCTTTAACACTCTCCCTGAGATGTACATGGCGTACAAACTATCCATATAAGAATGGTTAAAAAACTTGAACTCAGTGCTTTCTGTTGTTACTATGAACCACCTCATCTCTAACTTAAAACGGGCCTCATTCACTAGCATTTTAGCTGACACTACAAAAGATGACCAGTCTTAAAACTGTTCAGCCTTTCCTCTGGTTTTTAGAGATCCAATTAAATTACGAGGTTTGCAGGAACCATTATAATTATAATTCACGTAATGCTTTAGAAGAAAGGATGGACAAAGACAATTGCAAACTTAAGCTGTTAGAGAAGGGAACATTCGTTTATTTATACGTAGTCTTCCAAATTCAAAAGTTGTACCGATGTAAGGAAAACATAAAAAAGATTGAACTTAAAAAAAAAAAAAAGAAAGAAAAAGAAAACCGAAAAGAAAAGGGGAAAGAAAGAAAGAAAGAAAGACAAAGGAAAAGGAAGCACAAAATTATTTGAAAACTTCATACCTATCTAACGCGCAAAGCATCAATTTTTCCGCCAAATACATAAATTACAGTTTTGATTAAAAAGAGATACTGCATTATATTCCCAGCTCAAACTGTTCGAAACAAGTTCCTAAAAGAAAAAAGAAAAGAAAGAAAGAAAGAAAACATATGCATAAACAACATATAAACAAAATTTAACTCAAAAGTATCACAACAATGAAACACCCCTACGTATGCAAAGCGCAAAAGAACACGTCTGGAGATGGAAGGGAAAAAAATCTTTTACCTGTAAAGAAAACTTCAAAATGTAGGTATTCCAAAGAGGCAAGATGGAGAACCAACAAGCTGAACGGGAACCCAGCTGGGAACAGTTGCAAGAATCAGAATGCAGGAGAGAGAAAGATGAATTTAGAGAGAGAAAGTTGATGGTTGAAGAGAGATAAGAGAGGGGGAGACTTTATGCAAAAGAACCCTCTCTCTCCATTCGAAGTCCGACTCAACACCAGTTTTTCACGGTCCCTCTCTCTTTCCTCACAGTTCTTGTTTACAATAGTAAATTATCATTTTCCTATTTTCCCACGGCAAATTAAGGGTCTGGTTAGATTATCTTGAAAAAAAGATTAAAAAATCAGACAACGATTTTAGAATGTCCAAATCAATTCAAAGTAGAAAACGGGGGTTGGGCCGGTTGTTTAATGTATGTAAGTATGTTACTGAAATTCTGAGCATCTTGTCGTTTTATTTTACAATTATACTTGTGTGTGTGTATTATGTGTATGTATATTATTAATAAATTGTTACTTACTATTTATTATTATTCACGGTTGAAAAATGAGAGAAGTGTAATATTCACCAGCTTCACTTCAAAACCAATTCTTGAAAAGAAGACAAAATTGTATTTTTGTGAAATTGGCTACATTTTGCACTTGTGATCGATATATATCACTGTTTATTTTGCTTAAAGTAACATTAAATAATAAATAAAGGGCAATTATGTAATTCCATAAAACTGTGGAGTGGGTCCCATATTAGCTTCTGCGACTCACCAAAACGACGACGAAGATGATTGGATGATATAGATAGGGTCGCACTTAACCGATGGTAGTTGGGTTAGTTTAAAGGACTTCTATTTTCTTTAGTTATTGATGGGTCTACTAAAATGAAAATATTAAATCCTCTGAAAAGACCTGTTTCAAAAACCAAAAAAAAAAAAAAAAAAGTTTCTGAAAAGCCCTAAAGGAAAAAATAAAAAAATAAAAAAGAAATTCTATATGATAAATCATTTACTAACGAACAGTTTCTCCAAAAATATTTACTCTGTGTCACAGATTGAAATTATAATACATGCATATAAGATGAAGGCCAAGAGCAGATTGGTCCATTATTGTTTGACATCAGTATATCAACATAATTAAATAACATAAACTAATTTGAAATAAGTACCTTTTGGGGGGGGGGGTTGGGGGGTGGTGGGGAATAAGTAAAAATCTATTAATGTATAAAAAGCATTTTAGTGAGATTTGGTTTTTCCTTCCTAAAGTTCTGGTGTGAAATTTGCAGTATCTTTTTTTTATCTATATATTGATTGATTGATTTTTTTTTTCTTGATTGTTTTTTTTTTCTTTTTCCATTTTTTAATAATATATGATTCCTCCAATTTTCTTTAACAATATGCAATCCTCTTCTCCCCAAATATATTTTTCCATTTTTAAATAATATATGATTCCCCCAATTTTCTCTAAAAAACACACTCCACTTATCAAATATATTTTTCCATTTTTAATAATATTTTTCCATACATTCTCCCCTCCTCCCCAAATATAACTCTTTATTTTTTTCCAATTTAATATATAAAAGCGCTTTAGTGAGATTTTGGTTTTTCCCGCCCAAAGTTCTGGTGTGAAACTTGCGGTACCTTTTTTTATCTATATATTGATTGATTGGTTTTTTTTCTTGATTGTTTTTTTTTACTTTTTCCATTTTTTAATAATATATGATTCCCCCAATTTTCTCTAACAATACGCAATCCTCTTCTCCCCAAATATAGTTTTTCATTTTTAAATAATATATGATTCCCCCACTCTAAAAGACGCATTCCACTTCTTCTCAAATATATTTTGCCATTTTTTAATAATATTTTTGCATACACTCTCCCCTCTTCCCCAAATATAACTCTTTATTTTCTTTCAATTTCCACTGAGAATACGCAGCCCTCTTCTTCCTTAATATACCTTGATTTAATTGATTTTTCCATCTATTAATAATATATAAAAGCGTTTTAGTGAGATTTTGGTTTTTCCCGCCCAAAGTTCTGGTGTGAAGCTTGCGGTACCTTTTTTTATCTATATATTTCTTGATTGGTTTTTTTTCTTGATTGGTTTCTTTTTTCTTTTTAGATCGTTTTAATAATATATGATTCCCCCAATTTTCTCTAACAATACGCGGTCCTCTTTTCCCCAAATATATTTTTCCATTTTTAAATAATATATGATTCCCCTAATTTTCTCTAAAAAACACACTTCACTTCTTCTCAAATATATTTTTCCATTTTTTAATAATATTCTTCCATACGCTCTCTCCCCTCATCCCCAAATATAACTCTCTATTTTCTTCCAATTTCCATTGAGAATACGCAGCCCTCTTCTTCCTTAATATACCTTGATTTAATTGATTTTTCCATAAAAAAAATTGTGTTATGCTATTCTCCAATGTTCTATGGTCATCGATTTCGTTCGTGCCGTTCGATTGTAAAGTTATCTCATATGCAGTCGTACCTTATAGTCTGTGCATTTTTGTCTTCCAACAGATCTTGATCTTCAACACGTTTTGTATAATCTGAGTAAGGAAATATCAATCTTTCCTTACTCCATTGTCTTCTATACATTATGGTAAGTAAAGAATTTATTTGAATGAAATTTCCTTAATCCTTTAATATTCTGAAATCCCTTAATTCAAGCTTACATACTCTTTTTATTGACGGAACACTTATTTGATATGTATATATATAGATTTAGCTATGTTATTTTTTTAACAGAAACGATTGATAATTTTTTTTATTTTGGCATTATTTTTTTGCTAACTGTTTTCAATTTATTTTTTTATCAATGGCCCCAAAATTCATTACATTGAGTGTTGTGGACGATGATATGGACCCCCACAGTACAATATTTGTTCACATGATAAGGAAATGGTTGGTCCCGTCAAAGCAGGATTCATCTAAGATATCTTTCGTTGAAATGGTACTTCAAGATATACGCGTATATCTGTTTGGCTCTTAATTGTTTTGTGTTAACTTATTTATTTATTTTTTTGCAAAAGTTTCTGTGGCCGTTTATGTTTTATTTTGTTGGGAATTAAGAAACACAGTTTCAATGATTATTACTATTTTTTTTTTTTTTTGCAATAGTCTTTCTTTCTTACTATTGTATCTTGGTATTTCATTTGCCACATTGATATTTGTGTTTAATAATTCCTTTTTTAAAAAAAAAAGTTTGTTCAACTCGTGATTAGTTACTCTGCTAAATCAAGTTTTTCTAAGTGTGATTAGTTCCTTTGCCTTCTGCTTTAACTATATTTACTTTAATATGCATGTTTATTCTATATTTGGTTTGTTTTTCACTCTCTATGTATAACAGGTTATATAATTTGAATGGATAAAGGTAGTATTCATTGTCATATATTTAGATTGTAAGGGTTAGTCTTCAGGTAATCATATGTTCATTGTTTTTGGGTTTAGTAAAGTTAACTCTTTGTAATTCATATTTCTTTAAGGTGATATCAATTTTTTTCATGGATGAACGACAAATGAGGTGGCTATATATTCATTTTATTTTTGATGATTTATTTGTAAGACATATTGAAATTATTCAACACATATTGTGTTTTTGTGAGTTGATCATAGTAGGTATTTCTTGCAACAAGTTATTTAGAGCCATGGTGCCCCCCTCTGTACATAAATTTGGGCATAATAATTCCTATAAAAATAAGACATTGTTTGAGTTCATACATAGATTAATTGTTTGTCATATCACATACGCATTGTAACTTTGAGTCAAAATAAATGTAATGAAACTTAAGAATTTTATCAAGTCTAATTGTTTTGGAATTTGTCTGTACATTAATATGAATGGTGGAGATTATTAGTTCTTTTATTTTTTCCATTTGCAGTTGTTCGACTTAGTAAAAAGATACCTACCACCCCGTGTTCTGAATGGTCAATCCATAATAAAAAGAGTTCATTGCAATGATAAAGGGAGTGACTTTTATTTGTTTGTGGGAAAAATGATTTGTATGACGGAATAGAATTTTAAGCATTTACTTTTCCATCTTATGTTATTGATTGTTTTGATAAGTTTATTTTATAATAATGTTGTATATTCTAAGTTGATTTTTATTGTTCATGTATTCAAACTTTTACATTTATATCTGTATGTTGTGAAGATCACTAATGATGTATTATTTAGACGTATAATATTTTCATGATTTATCACTGCAATGTTTAAATTTAGTCATTAAAGAAGGATTGCATATCATTGAATTTATCATCACATACATAGTGAATGTATTCATAATTTTTCTTTTCTTTTTTTTTTTTAAAGTACAATGGAACATACATTACATTATTTATCATTGTCAAAAATCCATGACTTTCTATTTCATGGTACGTGCCCTCCCATGCAACGCACGAGTGCGGTACTAATTTAATTTAAAGTCAAGATTCAAGAAAAAATGACTATCAAGCTAGCAACATGCCCATTTTCTTAAAGATTTCAATTCCAATGTTTGGAAGTTGAAACGGCCAACCAGAGCACAACACACACAACGTTACCCATCATTTTTATGCTTCAAATTATCGTACCTGACGCATTGTTGACCTGTTCTAGGTCATCTAACCAGGACAATCTGTTTCCCTATATTTTGCCTTGGGATTTTCTTCCTAATAAATATATATTAAAATACCATTAACAAAACGTTTAGTTCACTCCGAAACCACCTTTCGACACTCCATTCATAGGTCGCTTTATAATTCTATCCTATACATAAAGTGGTATAGATAGTCAAAAAGGCACCCCACAAGATCATCGCTTCCGGGTAACATTCACGGTTTGGGCCTTTCAAATTATCAATATTTATGGGGACCATTTTGAAGAAAATCAAAACTCATTTTCTTCCAGTTGGAAGAAGATTCAAGGGAAGGGGTCACTGTCCGCCAATAAAACAAACACAGAAAAATTAAGATTGAACAAAACCAAGTAGGCCTGCAACAAATATCTCTCCACCATTGAAGACTGCGACAATTCACCAAAAAGATTAATAGAATATCCAAAACAATAAAATTTCTAAGGATAATAATGAGATAGAAGGGAAAAAAAAATCTTGGCCTGCAACTTTGTATTACCTCAAGTAGACAGATACATTCGTGTCTGTAGTATGCATTCTCATTCTTAAACAATAGGCCGGCCATGTAAACAATAGGTTGAATTATTAATTAAATCATTACAAAGCAGTCAGGAAAGAGCAAATAAAGGAATCCTCCCATATATTTCAGAATTTGAAAAGTGACATTAAGCTACTTATATGAGGAAAGAGAAATGTAGGATAGAAGAATCAAGCTCTGCTCGTTTACTACATAAGTTGAGATCCCTCAACTGAGAAGTGATCTTGTCAAATGTTCACGTGCCGTGGCTAGAGCTTGAGATATTGTCTGCAGATATAACATGTCTCATATTAAGATTTCGCAAACAACAGAATTGAGTTACCAGTTATATAAAACAAAACGGTAATGGTCCTAATTTGAGTTAGTGACTGGATTCTAAGAAAAACAAGAGTAAACAGAGAACTTGACACATATTAGTTCCAGGATTTTTATAGGTCTGAGTTGCAATGTATTAGAAGATCCTTCAGATATAAGTTCTTTGCTTGCATAGAAGGGTCTTTCAGATATAAGTTTTTTGCTCTTTTCAAGTTCCATAAAACTACTGTCTTCCAAATTCTACCTTTGAACACGGAAAGATTTCTAGAAGTACCCCTGACGAATGGGAAACAGGACAAGTGGGTATAGGGATTTCAATTAATCAATTAACTAGCCCCTTTATCTAGAGCACGACCTCGGTAATCCTGGAGTACTGAAAATTTATCCATTCAACACCATTCTCTCTCCAATGCTTGGATAAGCCTAAAAAGTTCGCTTATACGCAGATAAGTCTGATCCAGAATAAATATTGTTTTACCGGTCAAGGTTGGAAATAAGAACTCCTCCAGTAATTTTCAATAGAGTAACCCCTTTTTTCACTTAAAAGCAACATAAAATCAAGTTACCTACCTTCTGGGAACCAAAAGAAACTTCAAAAACTAACACACACATCTGCTTGTTCCTCTAATCTAATTCCATTATCAGTTACTCTATTATTTTGGCAAGTTTGGAACAACACCTAGTGGTTCGTTCTTCTAGTTAATGTTTTCGTACCAAGCCAATAAGCATGGATTACCACCCCCATGTACCCAGTTGCCACTGTGCCCCTGAAAGTCTTGTTGTTCCCTAAGCTTCCATGGGAGTAGGCGTCTGTGCCATGATGGTTTACCCTTGAGCAACGTCGAGTAGAATTTCTAGAATTCTACATTCTGTAATTATTTTCACATGCCAAAAGTTCCTTTGCCCCAAAAGTGGAAGAGAATATGCATAAAGCCATTTTACATTACCTGTTCAGACAATGAAGCCCCATCATCCACGTTACTATTGGTGGCAGCTTTTCCAGCAATGATGCTACCATCTGTTTCAAGAATCATCCTACCAAGGAAAAATAAAATAGTTGAACATTTGCTCACTAGACAAGGTAGAAAAATAGATTAAAAAAAAAAAAGGGAATTCACAGAAATAGATGTGAGGTTCCTCAGAGAAAAAAATCATACGTCGAAGAAAAACCCATATGCACATGCTATACACTAAAATAAGTTTTATAATACTACTGGTATAGTGAAGCAAATTTGTTGCACGCTACTTCTTCAGAAGGGCAGAGTATTCCTTTCGAATAATTCTACTTGGACAAAAAAATAGACAGAGAGTGACAAAATAGACATGTGGCCCATATGATTACCATTGATGTAAAAGTGATGTGATATGTTGAAAAATAGGATCTTGACATGTGACAGTTTTGTTTAACTTTTTGTTTGTCATTTTGTTCAAATAGCATAACTCCTTCCTTTCTGTTTAAACTTGAAGAATATGTGTTAGACATACAAGTCTACAATATATTTGGAACCCATGAGTAAAGTTGTTCTTCGTTCAGAAAAAGAGACACATGCTTTATCCATTCATATTCATTCAGAAACGTATCTCAGCAGAACAAGTAAAGAAGTATCATAGTTAAAAACTAATGCAAGGTAAGAAACTTGAGAATGGAGTGAGATGTACTAGATGCAGACCAGAACTCAAAAATTCTACAATGTTAACATTGTACAAGTGTCTCAAAGAAAATCCAGGCATCTAGATTCTCAAAGAAACAGGCATGTGGCATACACACGAGCAAGGACAAGCATCAGAATAGTTGGCATTGCTTCAACTCTAAAGCAAATGCAAAAATGTTGAACTTTTTACATTTACAAACCACTTCCTCCAGAAGTGATGGAATAAAGCATTGATAACATTAACATATATATAATTATCATAAGCAAGCATAATTAATCATTGCAAAATAGATTTTAGATAGCTTTCTTCCACATACACCAAAGGCAAGTGGGAAAAATAGTTATGCAAGACAAAGTTTGCTGGTTGAGGATTCAGGGGACAGAAGAAATCTTCCTAGATAGCAAATAAAAATATAAAAATTGCTCTCTAGCGCATTATGAATAGATTATATGGGTCCACATGCTTTCCTATCTTTTTCAAATTTTCATTTTTTTGTTTTAGTTTAAAATCACATTCCATTCTTTTACTACACTTTTTCATCAATTTTGCATCACTTTTGCATTGCCTTTCCCACACCCTTTCTAAATTTCCACATCTTCCACCACTATTTTATTTTTATTTTTATTTTTTTTGAATTTCTTTCTATCTACCAATCCTCTTTTTCACTTTTTCCACTCTCTCCCCTACACTTCATTCCATTTTTCTTCAATTAAAATAATCATCTTCTCTCTATCTCTCTCCTCCAATCCACATCCACAATCCACATTCCCATTGGAGATGCTCTTAGCACAACATATAAAAAATTTGCTGCAATGAACATGAAGTCTACATAGCTGTCAAAAAATGACAACACTTTCAAATTTATAGTTACGCACCTGTCTGCAGCAAAACAGAGGAGACTTTTCAAAGTAAACCACTTCTAATAAGTTAGTTGATCACATGCACGTCATTAATTTTCGAATTACAAACCACTTCCCGTTTAATGAACATCAAGCACTCATGAAAAGGAGTAAACCCCTCCCCCGGGGCGGGTGGCTCCAGGTAAACAATTGCAAGACAGCTAATCTAGTGTTGACCAGGGACTAAAATCCATGCAAAAAACACAAGCGATATAATGGTGAAGAAAGTATGACATACCCTCCATCAACAATCTCGTCAAGGCATAAAAGAATTAGATCCAAGTTTTCAAGTGCCTCCCTTTGTTCGACGTTGTTCCTAAACACACAAACACGGATCATTAAATACCATCAGAATTAGACCATAATTTAATGCATCAATCACACATATTTCAGAAGTGGCCTACAGTACCTGAGGATAAGGGTTACTGCATCAAAGAAGCCCTGTAGAACAGTAGCTAGGATCAGTTCATTTTCATCATCACCTCCAGTCACGAAGAAGTGCAAGTCTTGAACAAACCTATAGACAACAATGTTGTTCTCCAGCATTGCTATCTCAGCTACAAACAACACCTCAATGTCAAAACATTATTCTAAAAGCAATTAGCAAGACAAGATACTTTATTCTACGCTTGTTCTACTGATCCCAAACCATCACTAGAAGAGCAAACCCTAAAGAATTAAGCTCACCTGGACTTAACAGCATATATATATATATATATATTGTACTCATAGTCTCATAAGACTCATCATAGATAACAGCAATATTCTACCACTCTAAGGAATATTCTACCACTCTAAGGGCAACGCACTTCCTTATAACTTGAAAATTAGAATGTGCGTGCGTTGCGAATGTTGTAACTGGAGTAAAACTTAAACAGTTGATCCTACTGAAACATTCAAATCAAGATAAGGTAAACTTAAAACACAAAATAAAACATATCTGAGCATCACATATACCTTCAGTTCGAGCATTCGTCTTTTGGGTTTTAGTAAAAACAGACTTCTCAAAAGCTAGCTTTGCACTGTTTGTTGGCCAATCGTCCGAATAGTACTTAACCGCAACCCTCTTCCCTTCAGAATCCAATAGAAGTATGTTCTTTATAGTTGGGCAAACCTCCTACAGATCAGCCAAGTTTATCAACACTCATCAAACCAATCAACCACCCATAATTACTTCTTAATTTAGCTCATTGACCCTGTTTAGAAGGACTTGACGAGTTTCAAATAAACGCAGACCCCTATAAATAAAGCTTAAAATATCTAGACTTCATAACTTAATCAACCATATATTGATCAATATCCATCAATCTAATCTATTCATGTTCCTTCTGAGTCAAAACCACAGATCATAATTCACCAATGCCATAATGAGAATCCGCAAATACACATTAGTTGGACAAAATCGCAAAATTCATTAGCAGATAGATATTTTTAGCTGAAATAGTTCAGATCTTAGAGCAACCGGAAGTGAAAAACGGAAAAAGAAATTGTTAGATCCTGTAAGAATAGTAAATCATGTATATAAAATGAAACATTAGATGCAGAGAATACAGAATTCAGAAAGACATACGCGGCTGAGGAAGGTGGCCATTGTTGATTTCGATTAATTTGCAGATAGAGATTTTGTTCGTCGGTGATTCTGTGAAACAGATCGGAGCTTTTCTCAGTTGCTTCGGATTTTAGGGATTTTAATAGTTTCTGAGAAAATTACAGATGAATCCCTCAATTTATGAAACGCATCACCTGGGTACTTACTCATTTCATTTTGACATATAAAGACCCTAAACTTTATAAAATTGCGGGCATAAAAGGTCCTACTGATCAGACCCTCTAATTGTCCGTTGTCCCTTGCGTTACCGTTCCGATGTCAACGGGTTATATGTATTAACCATTTCCTTTGTCCTAACAAATTTACCGAAAAGTAGCATGCACATATAAATAAAATATCATCTAACAAATCAAACAAAATAACACATATTATTATGACTTAATTAATCTAAATAATAAAGTTATAAACTACTAAAAATAACAATTACAATATAAACACGAAACAGGAGGGGACGAGGTGAGGAGTGGGTGGGGATAAAGTGATCCATGTTCCTTCTCAAGATTGATTTTTTATCTTCATCCACATTAATTATGTTTAGACTAATTATAAGTTCCGGTAGTGGCATAGCTAAGGGAGAGCTACCTTGGCCTGGGATGGCCAAAAGATCCCCTCCCTACGGTCAAGGTTGAGGATTTCTCACTCCATTGTCAATCCTAACTTGCATTGCATGCATTAGAATCATAATCATTTTATTTTTTATTTTTTTACTATTACTTTGGTAATTCACCTCAATTTCTTATATAAATGAATAATTCTAAATAGACCAAAAAAAAAAAAAGACAAAGGTGGTAACAAAAATGACAAGTGACTCATGTAATTGATATTGATGAAAAGGTAATGTGATGTGTTAGAAAACATGATATTGTCATGTGTCTGTTTTGTTTAAGTTTTTAAATCTATTTTTGTTCATGTAGCACAACTCTAAATGAATAGATCACTTGTCCTGATCAAATTTTTCTTTTGCATTGTTGCATTGCATATCGAGTTGATTTGATAAGTATACGAATGCTTCTATGGAGTCCAGCCCTGAGTTCCTTATGGAGCCCATGAACCAATGAGGTGTTTGCACTCGAGGTGCAAACACCTTATTGGCCCCTGGGTTCCTTAGAAAATTTCATAAGTATACTACTCGGATCATCAAACAAGTAGCCCACGTGTGAGCTACGCATTAACTTAAAATAAAATAAATAGAGATTTGTTTGTTAGAAAACTTAGAAACTAGTGGAAAAATCAAACTTGAACTGGGATAGATAATTCATCCTGTCACAACAATGAAGCAGTGAGCTAAATAAACAACTTTAATAACGAAGGCAACACAAAATCCTTGTTGCAAACCAAAGTAGATTATTACAAAATTCAAACTAGCTATTCTATGATCTTGATCTGATGGATTATTAGGGAGCATAGAAGGTGGGCCCACATTTGCATTTCCATCCCTCAGGCTCGTAGTTTGTGTACTGCACACCTAGCCTGCTGTCTGTGGTTGGGACTTGAATGGGTTGGCAAGGGGTGCACCCAAAGCACTTGTGCTCACATTTTGGTGGCATTGATCCTATTATTCTGCTGCTTATTTCTTCGGATTTTTCTGCACTTTCTCCTATTCCCCTGATCTGCAAAGATTTGGGATTTTCATACGTCCCTGCTCAATTAAAAATAAATAAATAAAACTATATATTAAAAGCTCAAAACTAAAATCTCGTCTTGTAGTCGTGCTTTCACAAAAAAGTATTTATTAAATACGAAGGAACGTACCATTATTTTTAACAGCAAGAACATCACTTGGTGCAAAGGGCCTGCTTGATACACAAAGCAAACCAAATGTAAGCAGAATCATCACCATAACAAGAAAACAACACAAATTTCCTTTCATTTTTATAAGATCAAAATTCAAATGCAAGTTATTGTGAAATATATATGGGCTAAAACCCAGAAGATTTGAAGGCCATATAAATAGGAGCCTGCTGGTGGAGATGTTGCTTAAGAGACAATTAATTCTTCTTTTCTTCCTGTGAGCTTTGATTACTTCAATCATGGATGCAAGCAATCTGCATCTCCTGAATCTATTATCTGTACTCTCTACCTCCTATAACCAACCAAGGGCTTTCAGGGCATGTTTGGGTAAGCTTTAAGAACTACTAATAAATGGTTGACTGCATACAAATCTATGGTTATTTCAATGGCAAACCGCAAACTAAGAGGATTTTTCAAAATAAGTAACCCAAAAATATAAACTAACAAACAGTCCCCAGATTTCTCTCTTCTTTCACAGCGTAAGCTTTGCTGCACCACCTGCCACGAATCATTGAGTGTAAAGGAAGAAACTTTGGGTATATACATAGACTGCAGAGGCTACATTCCATAAGAGGAAGAAAGAAATCCCGACGCCTGTAGGGAAAGAAATATCAATTATCTGAAAGATTCAGTTCAGTACTGCAGGCACCACAAAAGTTAAAGTAGCTAGTTATTAAAAGAAGATGGGATCGACGTGTAAAACGGGTCAATTATGTCATTTGTTTGGATTTGGCCTAGGTGCTACTATCTTGGGCAGATCACATTTTACTTTTAATATTAAAAACCAGGAGGTATTCACTTAACAATAATAAAATAAACTGAATACACAGTATTGGACACTTTTTCTATAGAGGCAGATCAGATTCCGTGTATGGTAGTCGGGCTTCCTTATGGTGTGTGATTTCATAATTGATTTTTATTGATAGTCGGGAAGCCCAAGAAAAAAGGGCAGTATTCAGTTCCATTTCTATATAGACATACATCACATATGATTGTGTAATGTTACGTATTATGTACAAGATGGGATTCATGGTCTCTTTCTCCACTAGTGCAATTACTCCTCTGTCATTCGTTGGTTCATCTGCTGGGGCTTATTCATGCTCCAAGCATTCAAACTCTCAATTTCAACAGTCTATTTGCCACTGTTGAATGCATATAAATGAGCCTTCTCATATGTTGCAATTGTGGGATGTGATGCAGGTTTTGCCTTTGACACCAAAACTTTCCACCACTGAATGATCAATCAAACTCCTGAGAGACAGCTTCTTGTCACTTAGGTCTACATCTACAAAGCCTGCAAACGAAGGTTTATACATTCCTTTCTTGTCCTCTAAGGATGACCTCAATGCGTCTGAGCACATGAGAACTACATGCTTTTCTTGATCCTTGAAAACTCTGAAGAAGACTGGGGTGTATTCTTCTAGTTCCTTTGATGCCAAGGTCAATAATCCGAATGGTCCAAGCCCACCTTCAACTGTTGATCCCTTGTGGCTGCAAAGCTTCTGAGCATCGTGCCGATCCCAGCTAGGATCAAAGGGCTCTGCCTTGTCCAAGCTTTTGAAAGCAAAGGCTATTTCAGCATCAGCCTGAGCTGCTGTTATTCCTTCGATTTCGATACCATCGCCTTTCTCGAGCTTTTGTTGCTCATTTCTACCTTATTCCCTCTTAGAGTCTCTAATTCTTCAATAGGCCATTGTAGGAGCTGCCTGCCATTGGGATCAAGCACTATAGTACGCGGAATAAGCTGAACTCCGGCCCATCCCTTCTTGATGTCGTCTTGGACGGAATCAGACTCATTTGCCCAACCCCACAAGATCCTCCTATTCTTGATAGGATCAAAGAATGATTTGGAGGCATAGAAATTGCCATAATCATACCTCAAGCCCTTCTGGCCATCAACCATATCTTTATCAGGAATGTACTTGTCTTTTTTGGTGTCATATGTGCGTAACGTGTAATAGTCATATCTAGTAGCATCAAGGCTAATCTTCATGACATGCTTAATATTTCCTTCAATAAGAGATGTGCCTGTTTCTTTTGTACTCTGCACTGCAAGAGGGAAGAAATCTGGGCATTCCCAATTTCCTGTCTCCTCAACAGAGTGCAATGGATGTTTTGCCTTTGTCCACTTCAAGAAATCTCTGCTCTTACACATTAAAGAAACCCATGTTTCCTTTCTCCTACTACCAATGGTAATTCTCCATTGGCCATCTCTGCCCAACCACGCGGTAGTTGGATCCCGAAAAGCAGTTTTATTCACGAACTTGTCCGCTAAAATCAACGGGTTGTTATCGGGTTTGATCCATTTTCGGAGATAAGGATCTGAAAGGTTTGCTATCACTGCATAGTTTTGAACTTGTGTATTGTTTTTGTCAATGATTCCAGTGTAGAGAATAACAGGTTTGTTTCCAGGAAGAACGGTGGCTGAACCAGACCAACAGCCATATTTATCAAATGATTTAGAAGGAAAAATAGCAGGCTCTAATCTTTTCCAATTGATTAAGTCCTTTGATACAGAATGTGCCCAAACAATGTTACCCCCAAACAGCACCTTTAGGGTTGTACTGGTAGAAAAGATGATAGACTCCATTGAAATACACTGGCCCATTTGGATCGTTGATCCGGTGCTTGGTGGGTTGAAAATGGTACCCAGTTCTGTGCATATTATTGATGTCTTTAGATGAAAGGGATTGGAACCGCACAAAGACATGATGGGTTGCATGGACTCCGTTGTTGATTATTACCAAAGAACTTAGCAAGAAAACTGGCAAAGCCTAAAGATGACTGTTTTTATCAAACCCCATATTTGAGCTTTGACAGCATAGAAGAAAAGAAAGAAGATATAACTTTGAGTTATATAATATAATAATATATATTTTATTAAATATGGCACTATATCATGCATTGAGACGGCTGCGCTTATATGGAAATCTTGTGGGAGAAATATGAGGTGGTCCATTAAGTAGGGAAGAGGGAAGGGGAGGATTTTAGATAGTTCAATGGATGAAAGAAAATTAAGGGCGATTCTGTTCATATCTTTTTGCACAGGAATTTTAGATGATTCTTTTTTTGTCTAACTTTTTGTTCACGCACAACTCTTTCTAACGGTCCGGATCTGCTGTCCTCAAACCCTGTCTCGCTTGCTGTCCGGCCAATATAATCATTACACATAATTACAATTTACAAGTCATCATTTTATTAGTTAATCACACATTAATTAATTAAACCCGTGAACGTCAACTAACGGAGCATAAAACAATTCTGCCTCTCGCCTCTCTCCCTCTTCGACTTTCTTCGGGTCGATGTCTGCCTCTCTCGCTCTCATCTCTCTCTCTCTCTCTCTCTCTCTCTCTCTCTCTCTCTCCGCCTCTCTTCTCGTCGCTCTCAGTCACTCCATTACGTTACACGATCGGAAGCTATTCTCTACCTTCCAGCAAAATGGCTTAGGTAAATTGGCTCTGTTGTTTAATCTCCCGTTGATATAGAGAGTTTCTAGGGAAATTGTTCTACCAATTTCATATGCCCAACTCATATTTCGGAAATCCTTTATCTTTTTTGTGCATATTTTTGGGGATTTTTCCGTTCTTGTTGTTTAATTGCAAAAAACTTAAATGTATTGAAAAAGAATCTACCTGATGAAACAATAGGGCGTCAAGATGAATTCCAAGTCATAATACATTGAAGTTTTTTGCAATTAAACAACAAGAACGGAAAATCCCCAAAAATATGCACAAAAAAGATAAAAGATTTTCGAAATATGAGTTGGGCATATGAAATTGGTAGAACAATTTCCCTAGAAACTCTCTATATCAACGGGAGATTAAATAACATAGCCAATTTACCTACGCCATTTTGCTGGAAGATAGGGAATAGCTTCCGATCATGTAACGCAATGGAGTGACTGAGAGCGACTAGAAGAAAGGAGGAGAGAGATGAGAGAGAGGCGGGGAGAGAGAGAGAAAGAGATGAGAGCGAGAGAGGCAGATAGCGACCTGAAGAAAGTCGAAGAGGGAGAGAGGCGAGAGGCAGAATTGTTTTCTGCTCCGTTAGTTGACGTTCATGCGTTTAATTAATTAATTAATGTGTGATTAACTAATAAAATGATGACTTGTAAATTGTAATTATGTGTAATGATTTTATTGGCCGGACAACAAGCGAGACGAGTTCGGGGACAACATATCCGGACCGTCTTTCTAATGTCATTTATAGGATTGTAATTTTCCCTATATTAATTAAGTACAGGTCACAAAGTTGCTGAGTACCCTTGCCTTATATGCATAGAGCAATTCCAATTAATTAACTCTCCGATTCATTCATTGCAATAGTCATAAAATAAATGGCTATAAAGTAACCTTTTTTTTTTTTTTTAAGAGAAGTATCTCGGCTCGAAAATCCAAAGTCGAGATACAATCTTATTAGTTATCAAAAATAATTACAAAGCAAATGCGGGGGACTTATGTGCCTTACCTCCAAAATCATTACAAAATTGTAGGAGCAAATGCTATGCATGAATCTAACACTTAGTATGATGCATGACCTATCTAGACCGAATACAAGGCATATGCATCCTATCTAATCTAAGGAGGCCCTGTATAGTCTTGAACACATGTGGCTCATGAACCTCTCCCTTAACTTGAGTCTTTTACTTGACAGATGCAAAGAAGTCAGCAATTGCATTCCCTCCATGCAAAATATGTTGAAATTTTAATACCATACTCTCTTTAAACTTCCATATCCTCTTCACAGTATAAGCGATTTCCCATGTAATCCTATCCATTTTTTGAGTACAGAACTGCAAAACAATAAGGGAATCCATTTCAATCACTACTTTGTTATAATCACAACATTTTTGTATCCCAAGCTCCACGGCTCTTAGTTGTGCTGCTAGTATAGAGCAGTGGCCAAAAAATCATAATAACCAAACATCATTCAACCATCCTAATTTCTGAGAACTCCACCCCCTGCTGCTAATTCATCTTTTTTCAACGTACCATCTGTATTGAATTTAAACCAATTGGGCTCGGGTTTCTGCCAATAGACAATTTTGCAACTTCGTTTTTCCATAGATTTATGGAGAGCATTAATCCAAAGAAGCTTATTAAAAAGCTGAGTAATATGATATATAATGCTCTTTTGACTGACTCTTTGGCCCTTATGTTTAACTTTGTTCTTGGACCACCAAAGAAACCAAAGAGTCAGTAAAAGAATAACCAAAGTCATCTTAGACACTCTCCTCTTAGCTTTAATGAGCCAAAACATACAAAGTTGGACATGAGTGCTACAATCAGGCAAATCCATTCCGAAATTTTCAAAGAAGTGAGACCAAACTGCCCTAGCCACCATACATTTGATGAAGGTATGCTCAATGGTTTCCTCTACCTTGCCACATCCTCCACACATAGATGGTAGCTAAATATGAAATATCTTCTTCAACACATCATCTGTAGATATCCAACCATTCCATAATTTCCATCCAAAGAAAGCCACTTTGGGAGGAACTAAAGAATCCCAAATCTTCATCATAGATATCCGTCTGCTCCTCTTAGCTCTGATCAGTTCATAGCAGCTATTAATGGTAAATTTATCATGGCTAGATATATCCCATACAATATGATCTTCCTTCTCTAAAGAACAGGGATAGTAATGATCTCCTCTACCAAATGTTGCGGTACGATAGTTGATAACAAATGCACATTCCATCTATGGCCTTCAAAAAAATCACAAACCCTACTATTGGTAGGTGAATGTGGGATAAAAATATGCATATATCTATTTTCAACTCACTGATCATTCCTGAAATCAATTAGAATAGTGATATCTTTAATCCCAATGCCCCTTTCACTAAGAGGAAAATAGATGTTATTCCAAGCGGCCCAATGAATATGTTTAGCTTCAGTAGAGTCACCCCATATAAAAGCATTAAATATTCTACTTAGCTTAGCAAACACAACTCTAGGAGGTTGTAAGACTTGAATAAGATGTATAGACATTGAGTTGAGAACAGACTTCAATAATATAAGTCTCTCCCAACAGAAATATATTTAAATTCCCATCCTGTAATCCTTTTTCTAATTTTATCTGGAAGCTCATCATACAAAATTATCTTCTTCTTACCCAAAAGTAACTTGAGCACCCTTTAGCAAATAGGAATAGAAAGAGGTGTAGAGAAAAAAAGCGGGAAAAATAAAAAAGAAGAGAGAGATAGAGATAAATTCAAAAATAATGATAAAATAGTAGTGGATTGGGTGAAGGAGGGGGTCTATTTGTGGACTTTATGTGGGACTCGAGAGAGAAAAAGTTGTGTAAATGAGAGAAAAATGAGTAGAAGAAAATGAGAATTAAAAAAAAAGGATAAAACAATGGAGCCCACGTGAACTTTTGTTTCTTTCTCTTTCTTCCTATAGATCCGGTCCAAAAAAAGGTGCATTAGAGATGCTCTGATGGGCCTAATATGGTGGTCCAGATTACGATTGGACGGGTCGATTAACTCCTTTTCCCCCGCTGTGATATATTATTTATATATATAAAATAATAAAAATATATATATTGAACTTGAAATAAATACAGTTTGACAAGAGAAGTCAAAACTCTGACCAAGGTATAAAAGGGCTCCAATTGAATATGCTGTTATTTCCAATTGGGTTGAATGACAAACGTAATTAGGGTTTTTCTTTCTTCCACGATCAGATTGTGGCAAAATCTGACCCAGTCAAAAATAAAACTCTGTGGTCAAAATAAATTAGTGGAGGAGTCCATGCATTTTGCTCTACTTTAATCATATCATTAAGCAACTGTAGGGTGAAAATGGAAAATTTTCATTTTATTCACTATTAATATAAAAGTGTTTTGGATCCATTATATATGTGTGTTCAATTTAGATGTGACACCATATAACTAAAGAATATATTAAAATGAAAACATTTGCATGGTTCGGATACAAATATACTGAGAATTGAACTAGGATCATATAATATAATTTATATGAAGTGAGATCATATATTTTTTATACTTAAAAAATTTTCCAGAGGATATGCAGTAAGGATTCTTTTTGTCTGTGGTCCATTCTTTGTTCATTTATAGAATATATATATATATATATATATGTACGGTTTGGAAATCAAGATGCATTATAATCATTAATTATATATCTCATTTGAAGTTATACCTATTCAACCATTTAGTGCGCTTATTTATATATGATGTATCTAATACATAACTCGGCGTTATAATTAATGAATAAGATTAACTTCATTGACTACCAATTGACCTTACTTATAATCAAAAGCAAGTAATTATTGATTGTTCACCATTTTCACACACTTTTTCCATTCAAACAAACCCTTCTTGGTGGGGGAGGCACTTTCCAGGATTTGAACAATCCTTAATTAATTAGACTATCTAAATTTTGCTCTATATATAGCAAGACACCACCATTAGAATATTGTCAATTGAAAGGAATTCTTTCATGTTTCAACGTTGAGTGGTAAAATCTTAATGCGTGGGGCCTCACGTACATTAATTAACATTTTTGACGATATATAGATCTATCATAGATATATATATATATATATATATATAAGGACAAGCAGTACTTCCAGATGGAGTTGAGGAATGAAGAAAACAAACTAAAATCTTGATGCACAAAATGTATTGTATTGTATTTATGCTATATATTTAATATATATATATATTTTTTGCAAATTATTGCAACCTGATCTTGAAATTAATTTTGCTTTATATATAAATTATTAATCCAGTTCCACCATTATAAGCTGAATCTTGCAGACTGTGAGTAAATTAGTGTACGCAGAAAGCTTACAAGTACTAAAAGAAACCTGATTATATTGTGTGGATATGATCCAGAGTCTTGTATGGTGTTCAAACACTGAGAAACCCGAGACTGGTGTTTCTCGTTGGGCATGCGCTACAACTTGTGCGGCAAAGGTAATTACAGATCCTCTTATTATTGTATCTTACTGGTTGTTCACAAGCTAAACTAATTAACGGGTGATGGCGCTTGAATTGGGGCTAGGTTGGAAAGGGCTTGTCCAAGGCTGAAAAGGCTAAAACATTAGCTCCTGAATACTGCTTGGAAGTTGTAAGTAAATATTGTTCATGTGTTTCTAATTTGATCAGCTAATATTGCTAGATACAAATTAAATTTATTAGTAGATCTATTCACTATTCATGTTAATACAAATCCAGTACTGCATATCAAACATATTATGGATACTGCAATTTATTTTGTTTCTTGCAGATTGACCACCCACGTCATCGTTATGGCCACAACCTTAATCTATATCACGATGCATGGTTTAATAGCCAGAGCTCACAACCCTTCTTTTACTGGTAATTTATAAACTTTATCTTGTTATATAGGCAGCTTGCTGCGGAAAGTGGATATTATATATATATATATATATCGCAAATTAATAACTGCTATAATCTTGTTGATTATACCATCTGATGTTGTCCAGTATTGTGTATTTCTAACACCTTGCTCCAAAAATTTGAAGGCTAGATATCGGGGATGGTAAAGAAGTTGAACTTGAGGATTGCTCGAGAATGGATTTAGAATCTCAAGTCATTAAGTATCTTTCACCCGTAAGCACTGATCATGAATTACGTAATCGTTAGTCACAATTTTTTTTTTTTTGGTCTTCGATTTGTGAAAATCTTGTCATGTTATTGCAGAAAGAGAGAGAAGCATATGAAGTGATTGTACAAAATGGGAAGCTTGTGTATAGGCGAAGTGGTGCCTTTGTGGACACAAGTGAGGGTATCAAATGGATGTTTGTTCTGAGCACATCCAGAAATCTGTATGTTGGACCAAAGAGAAGAGGCGCGTTTCAGCACTCTAGCTTTGTAGCTGGAGCCGCCACGATTGCGGCCGGACGAATAGTCGCCCGTAACGGCCTGCTTGAGGTTCGAGTGACCAACACCGAAAAAACTAACTTGCCTCTTCAAAAACACGAAACAAATATTATTACATGCATGAATGAATAGTCTTTAACGAATTATCATTTAAACCATATATTTGTCAATATAATTTGGTAGGCCATATGGGCGTACAGTGGTCATTATCAATCAACTGAAGAGCATTTCATGGAGTTAATCCGGTTTTTTGAGGAACACCATGTTGACTTAAGTAATGTCAAGGTTGGTACTGATACTCTTGCCTTATATATAAATAAAAAAGTACGAGTCTGATAAAAGAAAAAGTAGTATGTTTGTTGAGATTGTTACATATATATAACCTATGTAAAATTAATTAAATTAAATTTATTGCAGAAAGGACCAATCGACGAAGACGTTGTTCCAGCACTGACAAGGCAAAATATTCCGAAATTGCTGCAATAATATTAATCGAAAGGGCTTGCATGCAGGAGTACTGGCCGCATGCACCAAACTTTGGAGTCACTATTTTAATTATTTTATTTAAACGTTCACCAATTAATTAATTATTTTTTATTCAGAGACAATTAAAACATTTCATTTTGTTGTATTACTTCGTTTTTCTTAGAAAGATTTTATTTATTTATTTATTTATTCAATTTGTGTGTATCACTCATTTGTAACAATTGGTTTTGGATCATTTACTTCTTGTCTTATTCTTTTATTATTAATATTGTTGTTGTTGTTGTTGTTATTATTATTATTTTTAAGTATAAGCTGAGGATTAAATGGGTGGGGTTGTTAAAGTCACTTGTTTTGACCGTTTAAAATGATAGATCTAACTATTTTTATAGTAATTATTATGTTTTTAACAAGCCTCGTCACATATAGGTGTGATTATATCTCCCATCAATTAATTAGGTGACACAAAGATTCAAACTCAAGATTCTGTCGATATTTATCATGCCATATGAAAATCTATATTTTAGGACATGAAATGAAATATAGAATAGAACAAGATCTATATTCTTGAACATAGAGCAGAATATGAGAAATCAAATTATGTGGAAAAGATGATTTCTCTCTACACACACAATAAGAGTTTCCTATTATATACTCTCTCTACAAGCAAAAATGTATACAAGGAAAGCTAATACTATGAAAGTAAATCTAAATATTGCTACGCACATTACACTTCATATGCGAGAATAATCTCTTTAACAGGATATATCTTTATTCATTATTTATTACCATCAAGATTGGGCTTTCCTTCTCTAATAAATAATTTCATCGAAAACCTACTAAATTTTCTAGAGGAAATTATAAGATTTTTAATTGCAAATAATAATAGATAAACATCGATGAATCAATGTTGGTGGGTAATGTGTTAACTATTTTCCACGCTCTCGGCCAAAGGTTCAATTTCTATCATTTACCTCTCTTTGTATATTTCCAATATCTCACTATATATTTGGCGCGAAATTATTTTTACTTTTTATAAGAACAAAATTAATGTTGGGTGAAAAAACCCAAATTTGAGTTTTTCATCCAACAGAATCAGTTGTGTTTGATTGCATATATTTTTCATGAATAATGTCAATTTTCCATTTAAATTCCAACTTTTGGTGTTTGATTTACAAGTGGAAATGAAATTTAAATTCCATGATACAACTTATTAAGCATAATTTTTTTCTTTTTCCATAGAAATCAATTCTCATATTCCCTTAGGTAAAATGTTTTCCATGGAAGTTGGAAAATATTTTTTTCCATCATTTCATATCAAACGCACTCTTAGTGTCTGGGGAAATGTATGGAGAAAAAGCTATTTTGACAGGGGAATTGGGTAAAAAAGGGGGCTAAATAGGCTTAGTTTTTATTTTTATTTGTCCCACATTATAGTCAACTTATATAAACGAAGTTGAACAATTAATTTCTTTTTCAAATATACCCTTAGTCCAATCACTAATAAATTTATAGTGTATTAAATTGAATTAGTCTTGAATAAAGTTATACTAGATTTTTTTCACCCGTGCGTTGTACGGGTAGAGTTATAGTGTACATCTATATCAAAATTGACATGTAAGTGTAGATATCATGTCATAAATAAAATAGAAGATACCAGTTGCATTGTATAAAATTATGAATTGATATGAGAATTACAATTCACCATAAGATACTTATAGTAAAATGTCTGAGTTCAAACTTCTAGTCTCCTCCAAACACGTTGTGCAAGTTCACACGCCCAATATATATAAAGTTTTAATAATTCGCACTCAAATAATTAGAGATGACAATTTGACCCATCAACCCATTAAACCCGTAGAGACATGTCCCTAATAGGATTGACCCGCCACGCCTAATTGGGACAAAAGGACGGGTATGGGGCAACATTGTCTACCCTACCGTAGGATCATGGCGGGTGCGGGTCAGGTTGGACCCTCCCCACAGACTCGTGACCCACCAAACATTTCTTTTTTTAATAAATTTAATTCTAAAAATGTGTAGAAATTATTAGAGATGACAATTTGACCGATCGACCCATAAATCTGTGGCAATTTATTTTTATTTTTTATTATATTATTTTTTGAAAGGATTTTTCTATCGAATTGAAAGAATTATGCTATTATATTAGTTAATGTTGAGAACTTTAAAATTCTAAATAAATATTTTGTTTTGTTTTACGTTCATCAATTAATAATGCATTGCACATAACATTAATTGAAAGGGGATGAGTTTTTTCGTGGGTCATGGTAGCGTCTCATCCCCGCCCTATGAATTTGTATGTTTGAAGCGGGTCTGGCGTGACTTCAAGACTCGTGGGACGGGTCCAGGGTATGGCAAACGCGCACCATTACCATTCCTACAAATAATCATATCACAGTCAACTATTGCAACTATGAGTTTAGCCCCTCACTCTTGCGTTATACGGGAAGACTGATTTTCAAAAAGTTCAATAACAATGAATAGTAAAATATTGGACAAAGACGTGTTATCGGATTTGCATAACAAAAAGAATAAATATACAGTTTTGATTTAGTATTTGACGCGTTAAATTAATATTTTATTAACACTATATTAATAGTTACCCACTTATGTGCTCGATTAATGCTTTACTATATTTCATTTTAAATCATCTAACTTATTTCATATTAGTAGTTAACAGTCTAATAATATGTATTAGACATGTACATCGATAGCGGATAATAAAAAATTATAAAAACTCGTAATTATATATAATTGCTAAAAAAATATATAAATGAACAAACTAAAATAAAAAGGAATATAAAAAACTAATAAACTAATATAAATTATTGAAAACTCATGATGAATATCAAAATAAGAAAAGTTTAAATTACAAAACTCGAAAATGAAGCTTATAAGGTTTCCAATTTTTTTTTTTTAAGTTTGTTTTAATGTAGGTGTTCTTTTTTTTTTTGCATTATTTAGATTAGTGGGTTAACTTTGCGTTGACGAAACTCGTATATTGACAAAACTACACTAATTCCAACTTTTTCTATATTCAGTAGACTTTTATTAAGAAGCTCGATCATGGAGATCAATAGTGGTTGAGTTTTAATTTCTTTAACAAAAAATGATATTTTTTAATTTACAGATCTAGAATTTTATCAATGGCAAGTAACAACGTAAAATTTTTGTAAACAATAATTTAAAAAAATTTATCCAATTGGAACGACAGTAAAGAACAACACTTAAAACGTAAACGTAAATTGTCATGACTTTGAGAAAATTTAATTCAACTTTATAATTTCCATGCAATCTACAACGCTAAATAATAATAATATATATATTTTTTAAAGGAGTAAGGTGATGGGTATTTTTCCCTCCTTTTGTCTAGCTTCTTAAGATATTTAGTGATGTCATTTCTGATGTCACCTTCTATATATACCATTTATTTCTTTATTTTGCTGCATAATTTTGAGATGATTAGCTTTATAAGGAATTCTTACCTTATCCGCGATTTTTACCATTAATTTAATTTCAATTCTGACAATTTGATTGAGTTAGTGTTTTTTTAATTGAGCATCATTATTTTAATGCTGTCACATAATGCAAAATCTTACTCAACTTAATTACACAATGTTTTGTAATTGATAATTTCACTTGGATGGGATTTTTTAATTTTTTTCTGGGTACACATTTGGACTTAATTTGAAGCTTTCCAAGTATTTTGAATCACCTCAATTAATTTTCATTTATGTAGAACTAAATGGTGCAAAAAATGTACCGACAAATAAATCCAGATATGGTAGAATGATTATAAAAACTTATGTCGTATAATGCTAATATATGATTCAATTAGCTGTATTAGTAATTTATTAAATTTTTGTATAAACTAAATTGAATTTTGTTATTATTACTTTTAGAGTCCCCGTACAACGTACATGCGAGAATTCTAGTAAATAATAATAATATAAATAGTAATAATAGAAAAGTGACATTTTTTGGGGTTTGGTTTTCATAAATCCAAGGACTCTAAGAAAGGAAATTTTGCTGCATTATGAAATTTTGTGATTTTAGAGAGGGAATTATATAATGAATTTTGAAAATTATGTGAAGATTTAATATTGAAGGATAAGGGAAAAGTATATGAAATCATAGTAATTTTCGGGAAATGTGCGTCTTTAAGGGTAAAGAATATTTTCATGATTATTCTAACAATATTTTACAGTTCGCCTTTGAAACAATTGACGGAACATTAATTTCACTTACTCATTATTATAGGAATTATTATGCTTTCATAATAATAAATTAAATAAATTAATTAAAAAAATAAAACCAATTGAGGCACTATCTGTAGAGGTAGTAATCAGGCCCAAATCATTGTGCAACATCAAGATAACCTGGCCCAAATCATTGTGCAACATCATAATGATGTCAGCAAAATTATGGGAGGGAAAATTACAATTGCAAATCTAAATCCAATTGAAAACTCTTGTATTATATATTACATGATTAGGGAATTAAATGTAAATTTTGTATTTTCAACCACATTAATTCACATTTTTTAATTCACGAGATCAGTTGATATGAACCTATTTTTATAGTACGGAGGTAGTATCTCTTTTCCCCATTACTCTCCTAGAAAAATATATATAATAAATTACAGAAAATAATATTTTGTAAATAATTCAATATCAATTGTATGATGAAAAAATGCAATGACAAAATAATTTGTAAACAAATTTTAAAAATAAAAAAATCTTCTAACACTATAATCACTAGATTTTTCCATATACATTATTTGAGAATAGCTTTTTTCCCCATACTTTTTTCCCTTTAGTTTTTTTTCCCCTTGGCATTTTTCCTCACAATATTAATCTTGCTCTAAATCTCAAAAAAAAAATGAAAAAACCAGTACTGCCGCATTCGAAACCATATTTATATAGATATAATTAAGCAGCTGTCAAATTAATGGAGTAGATTTATTAATGAGTTTTTAGACACCCACAGCCACAGGTCAATTTTGTTTGGTAACGCTCCAAATGGGGGCATTTAGGGGTGGGGGCATTTAGGGGGAGGAGCGTGCCGTAACGCTCCAGTCTGACTCACAATTTCCGCGAAGCAAAAGTCGTTACTCGTTAATGTATCACTTTGTCCTAGGTAATTAAGCCCCAAAACTGTGTCGTTTCCTTAAAAGAGTCCACTGGTCTACTATCCGTTACAGCTTTCCATTCTTTTTTCGAATTTCAAAATCCAAAACTCCCTTCACTATATTAAACACTCCTTCCATTTTCAAGATTTCCAGTCGTTTTCTATTCTCTCCTTTCACTCAATATATTGCTTGCTCTTTTCTCAGATTTCATTTGCTGAAAGACATCTCTCCTCTACTCTTCTGTTTTGTCTTCACATACTTCGAAAGAACTATTTTTGGGGTTTTGTCCGAAATGGGTGCTTCAGGAAAGTGGATCAAATCACTTATTGGACTCAAAAAGCCTCGACCAAATGACTCCGTAAGCTCAAAATCTCTTTATTGTCTCTATTTTTGTGTTTATCTGGTTTTTTTTTCTTTTTTTTTTTCAAAATTGTTGCCCGCGTAATTGGTATTAAGGGTTCTGTAATATTTGTTGGGTTTTGATTTCTTGCTTTTGGGGGTGGGAGTGTAGGAGAAGGATAGGGGTAAGGGAAGGATGTGGAAGCTGTGGAGGAGTGCATCTGGAGGCATAATAGTGTCATCAAAGAGTGGTAAAGCACGGACAAATTTAGCAGAGTCCGAGGTTTCTGAATCTTCTTCATATGTATTTGATGGTGAAATGGCTGCTGCTATGGCTACTGTAGTTAGAGCTCCTCACAAGGACCTCAAGCTGATCAGACAAGAATGGGCCGCTGTTCGAATCCAGTCTGTGTTTCGAGCTTTTCTGGTAATCCCTGTTTTTAACATTCTTTAATGTACTTCTGATTCTCTTTCCACCTCAAATGATTGCCTAATAAAACATTTGAAATTGTGAAGGCAAGACGTGCTTTACGGGCATTGAGAGCGTTGGTTAGGCTACAAGCTATAGTCCGTGGTCGACTGGTTAGAAAACAGGCAGAAGTAACACTTAGATGCATGCAGGCTCTTGTTAGAGTTCAGGCTCGAGTTAGGTCTCATTGCAATCAAACACCCGTAGAGGCCGAGGTCATAAAGTATAATATTGAAGCTGATCTTATTAAGCAGGCTGAGGTAGAGCTATTATATTTCTAGCTATTATTTATCCTGTCCAGCTTAATATTTATCACAAACGAGGCTTAGTTTCTTTGGAACGTGAATTGCAGAGCGGATGGTGTGATAGTCTAGGGACTGCCAATGAAGTGAGGTCAAAGGTACAAATGAAACAAGAAGGAGCTATTAAGAGGGAGAGGGCGATGGCATATGCCCTTTCTCAACAGGTTAGTGATCAATGCATTGGACAGATTATACTATTATTATATGTACAGAGTAAAATCTTCTGTTACATCTTTATTTCTTCTAATATCAGCAATTAAGAGAGAGGCCTGTCTCCAATCCAAGACTGAACAAAATGGCTACTCCAAAGAAGGTTGTGGATAACAACAGTTCTAGACTCGATTGGTTAGACCAATGGATGGCAACGAAACCTTGGGAAGCTAGGTTGTTGGAAGAACTCCATAAAGACTCACAAGACATAACACCAAATTCTACAAAATATGAAGATCGTGGATCGAATTCCAGTTCATCAGGTCTCGATTCGGTAAGGATCAGGCCGACCAATGTCTCTACCAAAAAATCCTCAAGAGTTCCAATGAGTTGTCAAATTAATTTCTCAACTGATCAGAGTTCTGAATTTCTATATGATGAGAGTGCAACATCAAATTCATCTACAACAACTACCTCAGAGGGACAAAGCACTAATCCCAGCTACATGAGCCTAACAGAATCAACCAAGGCTAAGCAGAAGCCACAAGCTTATTTATCAAATGCCCATTATGCGCAGAGGCGTTCTTCTGAGGATTTACAATACCGTATAAAACCAAGTCCACTTTCGAGGGGTGTAATTCAGAATAGGAGAAGTGCAGATACCAATCTTTATTATTCAGCTGATTTGTGCAGGGATCTCTACACAACGCATATTGATGGGGTGCAAAGTCGTGGTTACTAAGAAGAAAAGCATATTCGGATAATTTTGAGGGTGTTCAACAACAGCTTGTTGTCTTCTTTTGAGCTTGAAAATTACTCATATTTATAGTTATTTATATCTCTGTATGGAGTTTTGGGGTTTCAGTTTCCTGATTGGGGTATAACTGATGTTAAATTATGCAGAAAGTGGAATTTATTTATGAATTATTGAAGAAACTCTATATTGAGGAATCTATTTCTGTGAAAATTTCAATTTCTTATGGTGTCACTCTTCAATATGCTGCACTCTATTTTGCAATATGTAACTGTTAGCCATTAGTGATGTGTCTTGTGTAGTTATATCAGTGCCTTTAAACGATAAACTCAATGAGACTATAGATGCATATAAATTATTCACTTGGTATAATCACTTCTGCCGACAAATAACGTTACTTTTTTTGATCGTGAGTTTGAATCACGAACCAAAAAATATATCAAAACCAAACTATTAAGAATTAAGATGTCATGAGCAAGGAAATTGGACAGTATCTAGTCCAGTCAAAAAGGAAGCTAAAATCCTCCATAATAACTCGTGTGTTTTTCGAATACCAAACATGCTTTTTTTACCATGTTAAAAACGAGATTAATTGCTTAAAAGATCAAGAAATCGGTTGCCGGTAGTTATAATTTTCCTTTTCTAGTTTTACTTTCAGTGAGATCGGAATCACTGCTGAGAAGTCCTGGTTACTCAAACCACTGGATTTCGCCACCTTGTACAGTTCATTTGCAGCTGCTGCAATGGGAGTTGGTTGTGAAACAGATTCGGCTAATCCCAGAGCAAGTCGAAGGTCCTGTGAAACAGAAAATTAGCAGTCAATAGATGTACTGAATTCCACAGTAGAGAAGAAATGTATAGGAAGATTATGAACCTTCTGCTGATGTTTTAAAGGAAATGCAGTGGGATACAGGGACTGAACCATTGAAGGACCTTTGGTCGAGTACATTGGTGAACTAATGGCACCTTGTGAGATAACCTGCAAAACAGTTGGTGCAGATTGTCAACCCTGTTAGGTTTAAAAATGTACGAGTC
The DNA here is from genome assembly GCA_963692815.1 of Nyctanthes arbor-tristis. Classification (NCBI taxonomy): domain Eukaryota; kingdom Viridiplantae; phylum Streptophyta; class Magnoliopsida; order Lamiales; family Oleaceae; genus Nyctanthes; species Nyctanthes arbor-tristis. The sequence goes on from CAVNYN010204394.1 coordinate 50,749, forward strand.
AATAGTTCCCCCCCCCCCCCTCACACACCTCTGCTATAGATTTTTCATTTCTGCAAGGATCAGATGCAACAATTCAAAACCCAGTTTCATTGTTTCATTAAGATATTCAATTGTTATCATGCTTAGCATGTTTCTCGAGTCAATAAGCAATCAGCACAGCCAGCTCAGAGATACATCCCGTGCATTTACGTTTATCTGATCTGAGTGCAAATCTCAAATTACTTTAGTTACTCTCAGGAGTCAATTCCCATACTACGTTGCTCATCAACACCAAAATCATTTAATACCAGACAAAAATCAGCTGGGATGATCACATGAATTGCTGTTTCATGAGAATTTTCTTTTATAAATAAGAGTCCATACTATCTAATATAAGCTGACAATTGGAGTCAATTATTCAATAATAAATTAAGTTATGAGCCAATACCTCGACTAATGTACTTGGGTCCAATCCTACTTTATCGCTGAGAAGCAATCCTTCAGAAAATGATGCCATCATACTAAATGTCAAGAAAGCCAATAAGATTTGGATTTATGTCAAACTTATTAATCTTATACAGGTGGGGAAAAATGAAAAGGTTTGTGAAGGCAGCAAATACGCAGAACCTTCCCATAATCATATTGACAACGAGTTTCATTGCAGCTCCATTGCCGACATCCCCGAGGTAAAATCTTGACTGCAACAAAGGCAAAAACTAATTGGAACTATTATAGAAAAAATTAAATAAACAATTTTGTTCCATGCCTAAGTTTTTCATATGAGGTCATTTGACATTGTAACATAACATGAAAGATTGTTGGATCAAATCTGCATCCGCTCGCCACTTTTTTGCACGTGCTAGTTTTGCAATAAATAATGAATCTGACTTGTCAAGGGGACTTGGCAATGTAAAATTTGGATAAAATAATATGCCGCCTCGCTAACAAAGTTTTCAGATTAGGTTGTTCAACACAAATAACAAAATCATGTTATAGAAATAGGAGAAATTGTGGTTAATGAATCACCTTCCCCATGATGTCTAAAAATGGAGCAGCTGTTTCATATAGAGATTTGTCACCTGAAAGATTGCAACCGGAGGTTCAGGTTATGTCAGCATTACTTTACTTCGTAAAAGAATGGGGGGAAGAAGAAAAAAAAAAAAAAGGTAAGAGACAAAAGATGTTGTGTAATGGACAAGGAAACTATTAATTTGCTAACAGAAAATAAGATGATTTATTAAGCCCATCATAAGAAACTCATAGTTTCGTTTTAGTGTTGTAATGTATAATGCCAGTAATAAACCAGACAGGCTATACCTGCAGTAAGGAAAATTAATTGTCCATCTTCTGCTGGCTTTTTGGAGCCTGAAACTGGAGCCTGTAGGCAAGTATGAAATTAAAATGAAACTACAATAATAGAAAATTAGAATGCAGAAATTATTTTTATGGACATGTAAACACATAAAATCCTAGGGGAACGGAAACCTCAAAAGATCAACCTCCAAAAATAGCGCTCCGGTCACCTTCATACGGCTGTTAATCAATCTGGAGGTGGCTCCATCGACAGTAGAAACATCTATATAGCTGCAAACAAATTCAGAGGATATCCTCATTTCTACCGTTCTACATTTACAAGACCAATATAAAACAGAGATCTCAAGTTTATGTAACGAGGAAATATTTCTTTTTCTTCCCCAAGAATCCAAATGAATAATTATGGCATTTTCGAGTATCCATACATTCTGAGAAAGTCTACATGAACCTAACATTTAAATGTTTTTTCTCATTAGGTTAAAACAACCATGATTCATCAAAAGCTTTCACTAAGACTTGCCAAAATGACAACTCTAACATTCAAAACCTTGTCAATCTTGGTTATCTGGAGTAATAAAATAGTTGACGCTGACCTTCCTACTAAAAAATATATTGATTACTACACAGAGGAAATTCAAAGAAGTAATCTAATAGATTGGTACTTTCTTGGGACAGTACAAGCAAAATATACCCTTTTCCAGGACTCATACCACCTGCGGCTCCTTGATTTCCAAATGCAACTTCCACCTGCAAAGGATATTCTACAACTAGCAATATCTATGTAAGAAGGAAATGATATCCACTGAAAGATATACTGACTGCACTTTCAGGATCAGCAAGCACGGCAAATGTGACATCACAAGATGCAGCTACTTCCTCAGGAGAAAACTTATACCTGCACAAAGAGTCCTACTTAAGAAAGTTGAAAGTTAAGTGCAAAAGCTTAAGAAAATAGACATTTAGTGCCAGAAGAGCAAACCGTCTAAGACTCTGGACAACAGTTGCGCATGTCAAATATAGATTGTTAATTGTACTCACTTAGCACCCAAGGATATTAGGGGATCACATTTGCTCTTTGTTCGATTCCAGACAGTCACATCACATCTACAAATGACAACCAGAAACAAATTAAGCTATCGGAAAATTCATATGCATTTTAATGTCAAGTCTTTTTAACTGCAAAAACATTTTTCTAGTGATTGCCATCATATGAGCCAAATATGATACCAATATCTTAAGGCATATGGGCTTGACTTTAGAGTGGGACACAATTTTGAAGAGAATAGCTTGATTTCCATAAGAAACAACAAAAGAAATTTAACCACGCAAGGGCCTATATCCAAAAACAGAATGGTCCTGTTGATATCCAATCTAAAAGGATGCTTCACGGGTACAGCAACCATTTTAAAAATCTGAATACATTCAGTTAATGTTCGGTAAAATAAACATACAACGGGAAGAGAAAAAAAGTTAATATATATATAAACACACACACACATATTACATCTGAAGGTGCCTGCCATAGGAAAATGATATATAAAATACCCAGCTTTTATTAGATTTTGTGCCATTGGTGAACCCATAATTCCAAGACCCAGAAAGCCAATGCGAGCTGGCGATTCATCTGTTACATACAGAGTAAAACTTTTTGTAAGAATTTAATTGATTTACCAATTATCATCCAATGAATAATCAAATAATAATTAATCGAACTGAATATAAATTCATAGGCAACAAAGATGGGCAATGTCTCACAATTTAAGTAGCACTTTTAAATATACAGAATAATGGAGGCAAAATAACATCGTTGCAGTAGTTATTCTGAGACAGCTAAACCTTATTTCGTGCATAAGTGCATAATTTAAATTATTAACGTTGAAAGAAATACAAACGTTAAAATTCCTGAGGGTCACCAAGGAGCACGCTTCATTAGGCCCGTCTGGAAACTACTACTCCATATCAGTATATCACATTTACCACAAATGCTTCCTTCAAACCTTTTGCATTGTTATTGCAGTATCATTAACAAATAACAATTCATTTTCTAGCAAATGTAAACGAAAGAGAATAATCTTGCACTAATTATTTAAAATGTCCACTTACTTCAGAATTAAAAGATTCTGTATGCAAGAAGCAGCTGAAATGAAAGCAGTACCTTTTGGTGTTGAACCGGAAGCATGAACAGAAAAATACGTAGCGTCCACCAAAGATTTACAAGAAATTGGTCTGCCTCTGAATTGAGCGGGCACATTGGGGCAAAAGCTAGAACATCTATGGCCATGTCTTTAGAGAATGAAAATCTAGTATTTGTTGGTGAATATGAATTTAAAATTCCAGGAAAGGATAAATGATTCCGGCAATTGGCATTGACCATTAGAGTTCCAGCTATTTCCATTTGCTGTATATACAGTTGATCACAGAGGTATGGCGATGAAAATCCCAACCGTGAGTGGGACTGATGAGAAGCTCACACTTCGATGAGCATCGAGAATTTGGATAGGGCAACCCTTCTTTTACTTTTATTTACCCTTTCCTCTTTTTTATTTTTCATTTTTACTAGAACTCTTCTTTTTATTGACGGGAACCGCAAAAGACAGCGACACAAGACGACTATAGAAATTTTCTAGACAAAAAACATTTTTATGTCTGAAGACACAACTTCCCTTCAGTTGGTAAGTATTTGCAATGAACAATTTCCACAAATAATTCACTGTAAATAATGTTTAATCAAGTCCTCCTCTAAGCTATAACAAATCAGTATTCACTGCAAATAATGCTTAAATTATTCACCACAAATGGTAACTTAAACAAGTTATTACAAATATGTATCGTAAGGCCATCTCTAATCAAAGATTCTTTTTAAGAGACCTAAATCAGTAGAAATATATACTCTACGGCAATCAATCAAAAGTTAAAATAAATGTAAGTGAAAATTTTTTGAATAATTTCAAAACGAGAACTTTAATGAAGTCAAATTTTCAGAGAAAAATTCAACATCATATTATTATTATCGGTGAAGTACATGAGCAAGTGATCCCGAGCTGAGGTGTAGAGGGCCTTGACATGGCTATCCAGTGCTGCAATGTACTGAGCCTTGCTCGGCCTAGCATTAGCAAGGTAACAATATGATTTAGGAAGAAAAATATGTACTCAATAAATTAAGGAGATTACTGTGGTGCTAAGTAAGTTTTACAACCACCAGTAGAGTTGAGGTGTTGAACAAGCTTTACAACATACAAATCAAATTCCTATTGGCGTGTTTCTGGTCATGCTCCTAGTAAGCCTCATGGTATTTACAAGCACTTCTCAACAAAAATCTACAAAAGAGAACTGTTATCCAATTGTTATTCATCATCCTCTTCATCAAGTTCATCAATCCCCAATTCTTCTTCTTCTTCTTCGTTATCCTCTTCCACATTAGTCTCTTCCTCCTCATCATACTCTTCGTCAGTCACAATGAAGCCTCCCAGCGTTTCATCGTCTTCACCTTCATCTTCATCTTCGACATATTTGTCAACTGCATTTCCACGTTTCATTCCTGTTGCACATTTACTACTCTTGCTTGTATCCTCGTTCATTTTATCACAATCCGTGGACCTGGTTTTATATCTAGATCTTTGAACATTCCTTGAGTTTGTAATAACCTCTTTGTCATCTTCACTCTCCCCTGTCCACTCCTCATCATCATTATCTTCACCTTTCTTCCTCTTTCTTCGCCCTCCCTTCATCGTCACTTTTTTCTCGTCATCCTCACTCTCCTCCACCAGTTCCTCAAGAAACCAATCCAAATTCTTGATATCACGTATCATTTTCTTCGGATAGCGATCAAATTCATGCCCCATTACCACAAAATCAAACTCTGCATTCCCCAACACAGCCAAAAAAAAAAAAGAGAATATCAGCAAAGAGATTCAAGGAAAAATCAGTGCATACAATTTATATGAAGAAAACATTGAGAAAAATGGACATAAATTGGGAAATATGTGACAAAAGTTAACCTTTAACATAATTACGCTGCCATCTAATCGCAAACATCTGTTAGCATAATGAAACAGTATTTGGACCCCTCAACATTTAAATCATTAAATATGAAAAAAGATATCACTTATAATCAATCCATACATGCACAATTGTGTACAACATTCTCATTGTATTGCATTGGATAACCTGTTTCGGATATAACCATTCTTTGTAGAATGCAAACACTGACTACTTGTAAAGAAAGTAGCCCCAAGGTCGGTCGCAAGGGTCACCCTGGCTGGGAGTCTACTCTTAACACCAAATATTATAAGCACATTATGCAAAACGCGGCCTTATCTGACTAGTAAAAGAAGAGTGTTCTAGTAGTAATGGCTGTTATACGCCCAAAAGACAAGCCTTTATATGGGAGGAACACAATAATGGCTGTTACAAATTCATATAGCAACACTACTATGAATAGAATATCTATATAGTATACATACTAATGCTAATGTATATCCATAAGTAACAAGTACCTTTGACAGGGTCTATATCCGAAATATCAACCAACTCTGGCTCCAATTCTTCAACAACGTTTGCCCCATAACCACTCTGCAAGTTCTCAGCCAATTCACTCTCCAAACCCGATTCTCTTTTCACGTCATTTCCGGATTTCCTAGCAAATTCTTTTCCCTCCAATTTAGCACCATCAGATTCAGTTTTCTTCAAAGTACACCAAATGGGATTCTTTGCAGACAAGCAAAACATGTCACCACTCTCCATTTCACCGTTTTCGAAGCTCCGAAAGGCCTTGAATTTGTCGTTTTTAGTGGTGTGTACCCATATCGGATTCTTGCCAACAACTTGGAAACGAAGCCGGGATTCATCTCTAGGGAGGGAAAAGGAAACGTGTTGACGGGAAATTGTCTTGTCAGTGGAGTCAAACCTTGGCCTCTACCGAACTGTCGGGTCTGACCCGGTTTTATTAGGGTTTTGCTTCCTTCTGTGCCTTCAATCTCCATGGCAGTGAAGCTTTCAAGGTGGTTTCCGACTCGAGCGGTTTTCAGTTTTTCTGAAGGTTAAGGAACCACAAAGGTCCCCAAACTTCAAAAAACAAGCATTTTCGTCCTAAAACTTTCACTTTGATAGCACTTGCATCTCCAAAGATGAATTTTGCCCAAAATTGTAAACAATTCCAAAAAAAAAAAAAAAAAAAATTCTTGCTATCATTTTTACATTAACAAAAGACATGAAATGAAAAAATAGAGCATAAAAAAAGTTTTATCTTATTGTATTTCTTAAATAAGATTAGGAGAAATTATGAAGGAGTCTTACCCTGATATGACATGAATCTAACAAAAACAGCGATTTCACACTGTGTGGGGCTGAAAGAAGAGAAAATGATCACCCGCCCACTGTGGGCGAGGTTACACTGCCCATAGCTGATTTGACACACACATAACAACATGTCGTATCAGCTGTGTAACTACACCCACAATGGGCGGGTGAACTGGATTGCTGAAAGGAATCTTATCTAGTTTTGTAGAAGTACTAATGATTATGATGTAATCTAACTTTATTCTATACATAGTTATCGGGATCAATGTGCAACAAATTATAACATCATGTATTATAAACCTGAGTACTTCACTTATTATACAAGGGTTGAGATTTATAAAACTTGTAGTTCATCAATATATATCTAAATACTATTAGAATTCATATTTACTTTTAGAAGAAGTTCATATTGGTCACGGTACAATTTCTTAACAAAGAAGACTTTTTCAAACTTTGCGATTGCGTTTTATTTTTTGATGATCTAAATGTATCACTTAAGAAATGGTAGAGCCATGATTTGAATGTTAGGAGGCGGCAAGCGGTTAACAATATTAAAGTAATGGGCAGTCACTAAAACTGTAACAAATGCTATAAGGGACACTATTTTTTGTTTCGTCCAAAAAAATAAAGAGATACTAACTACATTATTTGTTTCTAAACTTTATGAGAAAGTATGGAACATGAAAATTTTAATTAGTGGTATAAAAAATAAATATATAAATAACTTGTCGCAACTTACTCATCACAGTATTAGCCATTAGCTAATATTAAATTAAAAGGATATTGGTTGCAAAAAAAAAATTAAAAAGACAATAATTAGTAAAAATTAAGGAGTGATGTTGGTGTTAAAAAAAAAGAAATGTTAGAGAGGGCTTTCTATCCAGGGATATGTTGATATTTTATGTTTTGCACCCCCTACCCCCAAGCAACTCAAGGCCCCAATATTTTCTCCACATTTGAGAGATGTGAAATAATTATATTCTCTCTAAAGTCTAAACTCATCTCTCTCCTTCTCTTTTTCTAATTCTCCCTAAATAGCTCTCTCCCCCACCCTTTTTTTTTTGTTACAAGAGGAGGGTGGGTTTGGGGAGTCGAAGCTTGTGAAACAGAGGAACGCTATATTGTGATAAAATGGATTGAGAAGATTTTGGATCTCTCCAAAAACTTCATTTTGAAACACCCATCCTCTTGTTTTTAAAACTTCTACGTTCTCCTTTTGTAGCGTTGGGATGTCCCAATGACGACTGCCACCCCCACTCTCATGTAACTCTGCCCTGTGCTTGGGTATAAATATTAGTAATTTAATTCTTACATCTCAAATTTCAATAATAAAATTTAATCACTTACCTCTAATAGACGTAACAGATATGATGTTGCAGGTAACAGAATCACTTTTTCAAAAAAAAAAATTGCAGAAAATAAAGGTGAGGGATGAAAGTGTAAATGAATGGAAAGGTTGGGAAGATTTGCTCCAATTTACCCTTTTGTTCATAAGAGACTGATCCGGTCCACACGGGCTGGCCTGGCGCTTATCCGGGCCAAAATCGGGCCACACCAAAATTTCTCGTATTCTGGAACAATCCTGCATTTACTTCCGGACGAAGAAAAACAGTTGAAATACAGATTACTCGCAAGAATGTTTGATCGGCAAGAAATTCGTTCACCTCAGTGGCAGACATCAAATTCTGAAAATTTGAAACTATAATTGTTTGGAAGACGAAAGAGTTGAGAAAACAGAAATGAACAGAGGGAATAGAAGGGGTGGGATGCTTCCGCTACTGGCGCTGCACGCGTTGAGTGAGTACTACAGGCTGGAGAGAAAGCCTCCGGTCACGGCGGGGCTTATAGTAGCCAATACCCTAATTTTCTTGAGACCCGGGTACCTTGATCGAATTCTGCCTACTCTTAATGAGGTCTGGTTCAATCCACGCCTCATCGTCAAGGTAATCACGTTAGTTAATTACGTATTAATGTAATTGTTTGAGATTTTATAATTTGAATTCCGTTCGTTTTAATTCTCTCTCTCTCTCTCTAGTGGTTGGTGTTAAAATTAATCCTCTCTGGGGCTGCATTGGTTTGATGATTCCAATCTGTTGTTTGGTCGGTATAGTTACCGTAATTCATTGTCTAGTTCTGTTGGTTAATGAATTAAAATTCCTTTTCTCTTTGGTCTCTAAAGGTTGCGAACTCTTCAAATATTAATCAAGAAAGAATGGGGGCGGATGGATGATAAAGGGGCTGGCAGTAGGGGGTGGGAGTTGGTGGTGCATGCCATATGCTTTATCTATTATTATTCGTTAATCTATTTATTTATTAGGTTGAAATTACCCGTTTAGAGTTTTGAGACCTAATATTTTGTTGATGTAATAAATATATAATTGGTTCAGTTTTTTCTACCCTCTAAAACATCCCGTGCATTTCCAAGTCATGGAGGTGGATTTTAATGGCCATACAGGGTGAGATATAACGGTGAATGGTGATTTCTACTGGACTATAGTTATATTGGGATATCATTTGAATGTGCAATAGTGTCTTTCTGTCTTTTCTATGAGACCATGGGCCGTGGGTTCTTGAGAGTAATGTTACTGTTGCTGTGGTGGAGGGTGGCATTGGACTGATGTTAGAAGCCTGATAGTGGACGCCATTGGAGAAGAGAGTGTGTTTATCTAAGTATGAGAACAATGAAACAGTTAATGTGTCTTGGCCCAGGATGCATTAGAATAATTTGCCTTTCTGAAAGTACTCCTCAGCTGGTGAAACTTAAATCCTATATTCATCTTAAGACAAATATATTTGCTTATATGTGAACCTTTTATGCTCACCCTGTTCTGTGACTCTGTGATCAGGAAGGAGAATCTTATCCTTGTTATGCGAAACTTCAAGAATTAATATGATTAACCACGATTATGTTTTGTCTTCTAAAACAGCACAGGGACCTCAAGCGCTTTCTCTTGTCAGCTTTCTATCACATTGGTGACTCTCATCTTGTCTATAATATGTTGTCCTTGTTATGGAAGGGAATCCAATTGGAGAGTTCGATGGGAAGTGTTGAATTTGCATCTATGGTTACCACTTTAGTTGGTATGTCGCAGGGAATCACTCTACTGCTAGCTAAATTTCTTTTGCTTTTCGACTACGAGAGAGCTTATTACCAAGAATATGCTGTGGGATTTTCTGGTGTGCTGTTTGCCATGAAAGTTGTCCTCTATTCGCAGTCAGATAATTATACATACGTGCACGGGATAATGGTCCCAGCTCGTTACGCTGCTTGGGCAGAACTTATTCTGATCCAAATGTTTGTACCCGGTGTCTCTTTTCTCGGCCATCTTGGTGGAATACTTGCTGGTCTTCTCTACTTGTACCTACGATCTTCATTCACATGCCCGGATCCATTTACAAGAATAATCAGAGGCCTCACTAGTTTTCTTAGGTGGCCAGTACAATCTCTAGTGAGCATGTTTCGTTTTTCACGGGGACGAATTTATGGCAGGGGCACTGTTGGTGGCAGTAGGTCTAGACAAGTATCTGGTGGTGTATGGAGATGTCAGGCATGTACATTTGACAATTCGGATTGGTTAAGTCTTTGTGAAATGTGCGGGACACCTCGCCATGGTGGTTTGTCTTCAGTAGATACGTTTTCTCGTTCTTCTGACAACCCTACTCTAGATGAGTTACGACAGCGAAGAGTTGAGAGGTTTGGTAGATGAGTTGGGACAAGGAGGTGGATGTTTGCTTCAGGTGCTTTTCTTAATTTTTAACTGCGGGATTGCCGTGAGAAGCGGAAGGCAACACCAGCGGCATACTATACTAAGTTACCAACTATGAAAATTGGACGATATATTCCTGTTTGATATTGAAACACAGTCAATATTGTGTGCTTTTGCTGGACACATACACTCCATAACCATTTATCTTTATTCTATTCATTTTATGAATTGTGAACCCATGAAATTTATACTCTACACTGCTAGTTTTTAATGTTCAAACAAATTCGTTTTGTTTAATGTGATAAGCAGGTTAGCTGTCATCAAATGGAAGAGAAAAAAAGATTTTTCTGATGCTTTTAGTTTTATTGACTTGGCTACACATGGTTCGTTCAGTGTCGGGCTGCGACAGCATGCTTTATTTTGTACTTTACAAATGGAAATTACTACATAAACAAAAATAATTGGATCAATTCACATTGTGGAGCAAAATTAAGTTCAATCAGCTTGATCTCATAATGCTTTTAAAAGAAAAGTTGATAAAAAAATTGGACGGAGGTTGGAAAGAGTATTTATTTAGGCCAGAGATAAATAATAAAAAAAGAAAAATTTTGGCCAGAGATAAAAAAAAAATGCATATTTTTGTTTGGCACGAGTCGCACGAAAATCTCCTCAAATTCAAGGGGGAAATTTTCTCCTCAAGAAAAATCAGTTCCGTCGGAGGAGAGGTTGACTATAAAAGAAAGTTGCACTTTTAGTAAAGGAGGCAAACAGAAAATAAAAATCAGAAAGTTGCACTATAGAAAAGGAGGCCAACGGAAAATAAAAATACCCTTTTTGCACTCCCTCAGTCTCTAAAATGGCGCTGTTTGTACGTACACTACCGTCTTCGCTGATTCCTATTACTCGTTTCGTTCCCGCATTTTCTCTTTATAGAAGAATTTCAATTTCTAGGCCTTTCCATTCGAAGCGGATCCTTCAAGATTCCATTCGCTCTGGTCAGTCATTTCAAATTTCTTTTCATCAAATCTGAGCCTGAATTATATGTATTTTCTCTGTAAATCCAACGCTATTGTCTTATGTATGTTTATATAATTACGGTGTCCTTCCTTCTTTCTTTTCTTGAAAAGTTTTGATTTTGGCCTTTGATGCGGAGGCCTGGTCCTTTATGTGCCTTCCATTGGAAAGAAAATGGAATTTTGTGGTTTATATTATTATATAGGGAGAAGCTGAAAATAATAATAAAGTCATCAGTCTTGATATCTTGATTCTATCATAGACTCATTAATAATAATAATAATAAAAGAAAATTTGTGGATTTGTTGATAGATTGAATGCGAAGGGTATGTTCTAGGCACAAATGATTAAGTTCATATTTATAAAGTTGTTGGAGTCAGTTTCTGGCTTATGCGTTATATTATCTGCACAATAACTGTTCGACGGTAATTTAGACATATTCAGTCGGGTCCAAATTTTACAAAGTGGATTGTTATTGGTGTTCCACGTCATTTTATTTTAGTAAATTGAGAAAAATAAAAGGTATGGATATAAAATATATCAGTCTAAGTTAGCATGTATTAGTTCTTTGCCAGTAAGGTAGTAAGATGTTAGTTTCTCAGATTCAGTTGTTCCAAAAAGTTATAAAATTGTTTCTATTGTATTATGGGTTCAGTTAATTATGAAAGTGGATCACTAGCTTCTGTTGAGCAACCTGAAATCATTTTTTTGGGGACGGGGACCAGCGAAGGAATTCCGCGTGTGAGCTGTCTTACCAATCCTATTAAAAAATGTCCAGTAAGCCCCCCCGTATAAGATACTTATGCAAATTTTTTGCTCTATAATAAAAAATGTTTTGGGGATTTCTTTTCCATGACATTGTTATTTATAAGATAAACAAAATGACAATGTTGACGGTCTAATACAGGTTTGTTCAGAAGCAACGGAACCAGGTAACAGAAACCGGAGACTTAACACAAGCCTTCTTATTCGCGTTCCCAAGCCCTCTGGAAGCTGTAACATTCTTATTGATGCTGGCAAGTAAGTTAGAATGCTTTTGTATTTTGGCACACTTCAGAAACAAAAATTTTCTTTTATTCATTTGAGCAGTATTAGATCGAAGACTAATTTTGATCTATAATAGGGGGTTTCTCTCATATTTCTTCTTATTGTAGTGCTTTAATGCTTAAAATTCTTGTTACTAGTTATATCTTTCTTGTTTAAAGATTCCCTTTCTTGGATGTAGTGTTGAATTATATATCTTTGTGTTGATTTTGATAGAGCAAAAATGGCAGGAACTACTACTATTTCAGTATTTTTATCTCTTTTTTCCACCTACTAATGATATATTTAGTAGTTGGAAAATTGATGAACATGATGCTTGTCATAGAAATCAAGATTTGGGGTTTGCATGGTGAGGGTTGGGGGTTGGGGGGAATAACTAAGCCTCCCACCCCAACATGTTTTATGATTCGTCACAGAGATGGAATTTGTGGCTTCGAGGAAGATTTTTTGGTGCATTCAGTTCAGTTAAACCACCTATTCAATACTTTAACGCTGTTTCAACAAACTGTCACAAGACACTTTTGGTACAAACTGAGCAGGACTTGGGATGTAAAGCTCTTCCGATCTATCTTTTATTTTTCTCCCCGTCTAGGCTAATCCCATGAATGATCATCCTCATCACTGCATTGCTTTCTCTTCTTCTCCATTGTGAAAGTGTTAAGAAGAAGCAGCAATTTATCATTGCCACCTAAAATATTCTGAGTCTGACTAGATAGGTACGAGAGAAAGTTTAGGGTCGTGTGAAAGCCAAAAACTTATTAGATATCCAAAGGATAAATGACATGGATTTGTATTCATCTTGGGCACTGAGCACAAGTGCAAGCTGCGTGCTTCATTAAACTGAAACGGATAAAACTTGAATGAACATCAAACAAATGGTTCCATGCCCAAAATTTACACTTATGGGCAGGTAGACTATATGGGAAGAACGCTTATGTTCAGGTATCTGCACCATATTCAAGCAAATGTAGTAGTTTGCCCCTGTTGGCAAATGTAATAGACGGAAGACGGGTCTGTTGGTGAATGCAGGTGATGAACAGAGGAATCTGTCCCATAGGAACTAGGACTAGCATATTCTACATCATTCGAAATTACATAGCATGTTGCATTCTTCATCATTTGGTCTCTTCTGACTAAATCTTGCGTCGGCGGAGAGGTGGGGGGCAATGAAACAGAATTTTTCTGCTGTACTTATTTTTTATTTGAAATATTCAATCAAGGTTTACTTAGATAGTTTTTTACTTCTACCATGCAGGTTTTTCTACCATAGTGCTCTAAAATGGTTTCCAACTTATGGGTAAGCTATCTTGAGTTTATCTCCCATGGCTATTGCACTCATCAGAAGGATATGAAAGTTCCTAACATGATTACTGCCTTTGATGTATATGTGCATAAAGTTACCATCTGCATGCTTCCATTTTCTACCTCAAGTTTTCAGTGGCATTTCTTCCATCCCAATGTTTATGGATCCACTGCTTTTTGCATCCGTGCACTGTCATTTCTAGAAAGAATCTAAGAAGCAACTAATTGGATGTTCACATGCTGTAGTCCCATCCAGTATGTAATTTTGGAATCTGGACAGTGGACATGATTGTTTCCACTTACTTTTTTGTATCATATAATTGCTTGTTTTCAAGTTGTTGGACATATGCTTCTGTGAAATATAGCTCTGTTTAAAACATGCATTTATTTTTTGCATATGAGCCAGATTCTGCTTATGGAGTCTGGCTGAATGGAAGAGCCTTATGGTTTCTTGTAACATGTTACTTGTTTGAGTACACGAGAGAGTCTTATGAGTTGGCTCTTATTTAAATTTATCTGGTCTTTTTAACTCCTTGTTATCCTTTTTTTATAAGTTTGATCACGCGGTGGGCAACATTTTTCCCTGTATAAAGCATCAAAGTAGCAGCTTCAAATAGCTCTCCGTCAACCTCTTTCCTCTCTCTGATACCAGGCTAGGAGTACATAAGGCTTAAATGCCCTGTCTTTGCTTTATCCAATCTTGCATTTCCTCATCTGGACTCTGGAAGTATTTCAAGTCTAAATGTTTCAATCTACAAGAAATTTCTCCACAGCCTGGCCTTTTTTTTCCTTCTAGTTACTGTTTGTCTTACTGTTTCTATTTATTTTGTTTCATTGTCATTTTGGATAGTCATACATGTGCTTTTTGTGGCTACTTGTTCTGTCAGCATAAGAACAATTGATGCTGTTATTATTACTCATTCTCATGCTGATGCAATTGAAGGTCTCTGACGTAGACACTTTCTGATATCACTATAGTCATGCTTTTGTGTTATAACAAGTTAATAACTCACGTTTGCTGAAATTTGTTTGTTGTCTAGGTCTGGATGATCTTCGTGATTGGACAAACAATGTCCAGCCCTCTGTTCCTATTTACACAGCTGAGCATGATTTTGAGGTCAGTTCCTTTGTGAATGTGTATTAAATTGAATGAGCAAATGAATGTGTATTAAATTGAATGAACAAATCTTACATTTTGCTTGGGAGAGATTTTATTTAATTTTTTTGGGAGAATTTGTGGTCTGGGAGTAAGGAAAATTATCAGATTACATGATAAATAATATTTTAAAGAATGTAGCGTTAACAATTAGTTTGCAGCGGCCCCAGAGTCTTTTTGGGGGGTTTTCCCTCTCTCGCTGTTTTTTTTTTTTTTTGGGGGGGGTGGTGGGGGTGTTAGAATGTGGAGGATTTTGAAAGCGTTATATCATTCATGGGGACTGGTTTTTTTTTTTTTTTTTTTTTTTTTTTTTTTTTTTTTT